>VYZM01023523.1:278997-318975 GCA_013398915.1 Dromas ardeola
CCGCCGCCCCTGCCCGCGGGTCAGGACCCTGGTCAGCTCCGGCAGCCGCCGCCGCTCCCCGGCTCCCCGCCACGCTCCCCCGGGACCCCCGCGGCTCCCCGGCTCCCCGCCACGCTCCCCAGCCCTCCGCCAGCCCCCCCCCGGGACCCCAATCAGCCACTGCCAGCCCGCAGGGATGGTCCAAGATACGCGCCGAGATTATTTCTGCTTACATAACGGAAAATCCTAGCCTTCGGGTTCCGGTTTTCACCTGAAGAATTGCAGTAATAACGAACGGTGTGCCTCTATGAGGCAGCGCTTCACACTTCTTCATACCTTGATTATCCTGTTGCTCTGAGCAAATATTCTCGATGGCCCATTTTCGGCACATCTTGTTCACGGCATTCATGTTCTACTCCCCCTTCCATTTGATCTCTCTTCGAGATACAATTACATTTCCGTTTGATCAGGAAAAAAAAATCTCTTAGAGATATAATTACATTCACTGAGTTAAGAGGTTCAAAAAATTATGTGCTGTCCCCTGTCAGAGGTTGCAATTTGGAAAAGACAATGTCAGAGTTTTAATAAGCTGTAACTCTCTTCTGCCAGCGGAACAAAACACCATAGACACCAGAGTAGTCAGTAAGACATCATATTCTTTTTTTTTTTTTTTTTAAATCTATTGTTAGACCCTGTGAATAGTTTTTCAGCTTTCTGTTAGACTAAGTTAGTTAAAACTAACTTTATTTTTCACTGAAAGCTATTCTAAAAGCAAAAGCAATTCCAGGGTAAACTAATGAATGCCAAGATGACTCACACAGTAGGACGCTATTAACATAACAAGAATGCACTGGATTGATTACTCCCTCAGTGCTAAGCACAACAGACCAGCAAGCTTCTCAAGGTCTGGAAGGCTTTCACTCCACTTAGCTTCTGGGTCCTGCTTCAGCCTCTTTCAAACGCTAGGCTGGGGAGAGAAGTTTCCTAACAGTAAACACTTGAGCCTTGTGACTTGGAAGAGGACAGCAGTAAAAGAGCAAAGGACTGCAAAGGACTTGGAGTTTAGCAGTGGAGAACATCTGGGTCCCCAGTAGGGATAACAGTTCATTAATTAGCCTCATGCTGAACCCACTCTTCAATACTTGCTACCATATAACACTAACATTCAAACATGACTGACGACCGTAGCCTACGTAGCTACCGTTACGTAGCGGTAAAATACAGCATTTTTAAATACGTATCCTTACCAGACTTGTTTCTCTAAGAAAACCACTCGACTCTGCCTCTTAAACTCATTGTACTGCTTTATTTTTCATCCTTTTACAAAGACAGAAGTCATATAAGAAATGCCATGACCCTTTGAAACTGCCATGACCCTTCCACCTTTTGAAAACTGACTTGTCTGATTTTGATACTCCCCAAACTTAATCTTCTAACTTTTCCTTTAGCTTTCTTTATTCATATGAGGAATTTCATGGAAAAAGACAGCACAGGCTGGTTGTTGGCTTTTGATAAGGCATGTAACTGTCCTCTAGTTTCATCTTCCCACAGTATCTCTAAGTTTATTTTTAGAGCTCTCTCAGACAGTCAATTAAAGAGAGATATTCAAGTGGTGTTACTCTCTACTCATGTCTGGATAGCCTTTAAAGGGCAGACTTAGAAAAAAATGATTGTAAAATGACATTGTGAATGTTGTACATTATATTCCTTCTCAATTGTATCCAGCTAAAAAATGTCACACTTAAAATACAAAAGACGCTTTTCCCCCTAGGGATATAATGTCTCAAAATATGACCTGTGATTTGAATGTCAGATTAGGGTCTTTTCTCTTTTCATATTTTTTACGATCATTAGTAAAGATTCTGCACAAGTGGACTACTTAGATCTTCCATTCTTGCGCTGGTCTCCTGACAATGCCATTCATGATACCTGGCAACAAAAAGCTGTTAAACCATTCCACTGTAACAATCAACAACAATACTGTGCTTTTTTCCAGTAAATAAGGGTGTAATGACTTCAGAATACGCAGAGGACAAGTAGATTAAATAGATTTACAGCCTCTCTCTTCTAATTACATTTTCATGCCTCTCAACATATATCTGTACTCCGACAACCAGAGCCTACGTTTTCTCGTGCTTTAGCAAGGCATGGAACATTTTGGGTATTTACTTTCATTGTTTCTACCACCAACACAGACAAGTTGGCCTAGTATATGTAAAACATCCATAATAAAGCTTATCTGTCTGGTACATCTCCAACGTATATAGTCAAAAGCTATGGTTGCTTTAACTGTACAAGTCGTCGTTTGCATACCCACTTCCAGAAGGAAGCTATTTGCCAAAACATAACAGGCCAATGCAGAAGAGCACCTGGACATAGAGGCTGTGGCATACATGGTGGCACTAGCATCCTGCGACCACATACAGAATGACAGTTGTAATGGTCATAATGCAGCTCATGGGCCAGAGCTGGAAGCCACATTTCTGACCTGCCTCATTCTGTCACACTGAGAAGAGTACTTTCTGAGAAGTGGCTTCACCAAGGACAAATTGCACTTGTTTTGAGGGCAGGAGGCTAAGTGCAAGCAAAAGAAGAGGTGAAGAGAAGGGGTCTTGTGCTATTCCCTGTAAAAAACATTGCTGATATCACCAAACTTTACCTCTGTTATCAACTAGGCTTCCTCCCCAGATTAACAACACTTGTTTGGTATGAAATAACATCAGTTGGGCTGTCATCTTTATTAAAGGCTAGCGTAGAGATAACCTGGATGCCCATAGTAAATTTACTAAATCAGAGGCATCTTGTGGGGAGGATGGTAAAAACCTAGGAAAGGTAACGGTCCTCCCTGAGCTGGAGTGAAAGACCTGCAGGCTTTGATAACAGAAAAGCCAACCTGGAAATAAAGTCCAGCACAAGATTGGAAGTCCCTCAGCCCCTTGAAGCCTAGCAGAGCAACAGCACTGTATAAAACTGCCTCAAGAGTCTGATAATAGGGATCAGTTTTACTGTATAGAAGATCACACATGTAATATCTTCTTTTCTTTCCCTTCAAAAATCACATTGGTTCATTTCAGAGCTAAATCCCAAAGTGAAACCTTATCAGAACTACTGAGTTTCATTGAGTTTTTGCATTAAAATCTTGGAACCCTGTGAAATTTATAATCTTTCCAAATTAAATCAGGATTCAGCTGAAAAGTTTATGGATATTAATGAACTAATGGCCTGCATTTTTTGTTCACAACAAAGTCTAGTTGCAAAGCTTCCATTTAAGCAGTGAAAATTTTCACCAAGCTTTCATTAAGCCTGAAGAGGATACTTGTAGATACAACTGACTGGCAGATACTGCACTCCAAATTTGCAGTGAAGTGAAGAGGAGGTTGTTTTACAACACCGTGCTAAAGATAAATTAGCAATGCTTCTGCATTAGAATTCAAAATGGGCAAGTCTTTCACATCGAGTTTGGCAAAGCTATGGGTCACAGGCTACAGTATTTTGTTTAAATCACTTCTCCCACTCCTACTTAAAATTCAAACATCAAGGAAATGCTGCAGCTCCATTGAACTTGCAGTAATTGATATGTAACGGGACTCTTCACAGCTCACTGCATACCCAGAGATCTCATCCCACAACAAAGCAAGAATAAAACTCATGTGCTTCAGGGTAGGTGCCATACTCTGTCAGGTCATCCAGGGGTTGAGAGAAAACACCTCCTCAGACCTCTCAAGCCTCAGATATTATGAATGAGACTCATTCCCAGTGTCATAGTCCCCCATTATGGTGTCATCGATATACAAATTAGCCATTCTGTTCTGCTTTAGGAGTTTTATCCCAAGTGTATTTGCCTGATAAGCACACACAAGTTGTTAAAGAGAGAGAGAAGCTGCAGTGTAACTCCCGCCACAGTCTCATGTCCAGCGAAACCTCATGAAATGCCGTTCCACCCAGGGCTGCAGCCTTGTGTCATAGAAACCTCTCATGACTATCGCATACAGTCACATCCACTATCTCATGGTACAGTTAACTTGTCCACAAGCACCTCTCTGCCTCTTCCTGCTGAGTGGCCCAGGGAATAGCTCCACAGCGTTTCGTATGTTGGGTCAGTAAAAGGTGAAGAGAGACCTTTTCCAAGACCATCGCATAGCGGGATGCAAGATTTCAGGCAGCCAGCACTCAGCATTTGTCCTTTTCTCTCTGCTGCCATGTACAAGAAAATATTCCAAAATGAAGACACAGAGGCAGACAGACAGAAAGAAAGGTTTTAGCTGAGGCCTGTAGATCTGGTTGATATGAAGGACAGACCTCTAATGCAAAAGCTCACACCTTAGTCAGGTAAAAAAATCTGTTAGTCCTAACCACAAGCACATGTACATATGGAGAAATATCATGCTGTAACATGAAGGGTGTTCAACAAAGATTTTACTTGGTCACTTACTTCCAAAGTGCCAAATGATGTAAATTTATATCCATATATATCACACACATATACCTATAAGTGAGAGTATAATGACAAAAATGAGATTATAGACTATAATGGCTGGGAATAAGCACTAAATAGGGAAAATTACGATGAATCAAGCTAAAACAACAAGCTTCATAAATGAATAAAAAAAATACTGCAACGATTTTGCAATAAATATAACAGAAGAGCAAATTCTCATTGTTGACCCAGCAGATGAGGTAATATCCTGCACAGCTGATCAGACACCCAAGAGATCCCGACTTTCATTGTCTCTAAACACTGATGTAATCTATATCCATTTGCACAGACACAGCAATGCTTTAAATAACCTAAAGCACAGAAGTAAAGAAGCTCAATCATTCAATTAACAGTCCAAGCAGCCATAAGGATAGAAACAGAAATTAAAATATTTTCTCCACAGAATCTATATTTTTCTACATTGAACTTTACATTTAGGATAATGACTAGCACTTCTCAGTATTCTGACTGTAATCATTTGTTCTTAATTGTTCATGCATTTCAATGATTTGGTAAGGTAATATATTTCATACGCCTTGTCTGCATGGCAGACCTGGGTAGCAAACTCTAAAAATCAATGTCTTAAGCTACAGTGATCTATTTTGGTATTGCATAGTTCGATGGGCAAAGTCAGCAGTTCTATTCCAGCATTTATACTTCGGGGGATGGTGGAAATAAGATATATTTTGGATGCAATAATGAGTTACTGGAACTCATTACTGGGGTATGGTAAACGCTCCATCAAAAGGAGTCTTTTGTATTCAGATGCAGTAACGGAGCTGTGGCACAGTAACTGCAGCCTTGTAGCACTAACACGCTGCAGCTGAAGCACTGCTACTGCCCTAGACTGAGAAATTGCCAGATGCAGCCCTACAGCTTGAGTTACTGGGGAGATCAGGCTGGGTCAATAAGGATTCCTGCTGCCTTCAAGCCTCCTGCACTGGAGATAATGACACAGAGCACCTTGCGCCTGCAGGTGCCGAAGTATCTTAAGAAAAATGTTAAGTAAGTGTGGGTGATAGAATAATAATCATCAGCATACATATGCTTGGGATCAGACCTGCAAGCAGCCTTTCCATGGCACTCCAAGAATAGGCAATGGGTAATACAAATCCCAGAGAACTTACAGGCTGCAATATAGCCTCTATTGTAACTGATTTATTTTCTGTTTTTCCCCTCAAATTAAAGTTCTTCTTCTACATTCAAGTGAAACGATCACAAATGATTCCTGACAAGTCCCAAAAGAGTAGGAAGAATATCAATGCACAGTGTAAATTGCTCTTAACACACCGCCACAGTAAAAAATCATTCTTACTGAGCTCATCATTTTTGCAGAGACAGCTTTTTTCTCCCTCGACTAAGTAGCTAGACATCTGTTGAAGGCAAAACATAAAGATATGGCAATCACAAGACAAATTTTAAAGTACAAAACCGTGTTTTTTAAATTTACTCGTTCTGACAGAAATTTGGAGTACACTGCCAGTAAATGGTAGTTAAGCATATGTTAGTGAAATGAAAGACTCTGAAAGCATAATTTCAGAGAAGATGCTTTTTGAAAGAGAACTTCCATGAATTCTGCGGAAAGGCTACTCATCAAAGCCACACACATACCTGTCACATTTTTGCAAGTTATACTGTATTTGCCTTTCTTTAAAGTGTAACAGCATATGGGATGTTCACCTATTTGCCAGAGGATGGAAGAAACTCCTTAAATTTACAGGTAAAAGGGCTGTTAAGTGACTGATTCGGATTGCTGTCAAATTAGGAATGCTGCACATCTTAGATTTTCTGTATTTACTCAAGTTTTAAGGATATTTAAAACAAAATAATTTTATATGGTTTCAAAAAAAAAAATACCTATAGAGCATCAAAATAATATCAAATTCACTTTAAAAAGCCACAGACAAATATCATCACAACATGCTAACTAAGAATGTAATCGAGGTAGATTTGGGATCTAAAAAGATCAAAAAAACCCACATAGAAACAAATGGAGAAAGCAAAAAAAAGAAATTGATAATTTGCCTATGCTCTTAAATAATGGCTTGGGAGAGGGCTAACAAGAGGGGATACTGCATGTTCAGAAATGCAAGAAAAACATCATTACAAAAATAGTGCAATCCCATAATGGAGAACATCCCACTGCAGAAACATTCAGGAAATAAGTATCAGCAACAAGATTCTAATTATGGAGGATTAAAGAAAAGATAATTCAGCTGAAGGTAGGTAAACCCAAACTAATCAAAACTCCCTGGGTGCATGTCTAGTCCTCATGAAGAATCATCATTTCACCTTATATTGCCTGGGATTAGTAAGTACCCTGCCTGCTTTGACTTTACATTTCCTGATGAAATTTAGCAACTAACCAGTTAAATTTCAGAAGTTAGTGCATCAAGCGTAGGATATGACCTTAAAGTCCACCAATCTGAAAGGAAAAAAAGACCTTTTCAGGCCAGTGAACCTTCTGAAGTCCTCTTTCACCACTGAGTTATACTGGACAAGACTTATTGACTTAGATCAAGCAAATACAGAATGTACCAAAACCTCATCTGAGCATTAAAAACCTCTAAGAATTGTGCACTGTTTCCTTCGAACATTGCAAACCAAACTTACAACCTATATCATATATGCTCATTAAACTGGAGTTCTGCTCTAGCTTCTGCTAATCACCTAATCACCTCAGGTAACTGTTTCCCCATCCATAAAACAGAGAACAGCAGCAAAATCTGTACTGTGGGGTCTGCAGAGAAACAGTGCCCTACGACAGCTAAGCTTATCTTGCTTTAATAAAAAAATTATTACCTCTCCTTACAAAGTTTGTTTTATCTGTGTTCTTATAACTTCAAAGCCACAACAAAGCTATCAGATTAACAGGAGAACATTATTACACAGTATTACTATGAGGGAAAAAAGACATCTAGACAACAAAGGAATAGGCAACAGCAAAGCAACTGCAACCCCTATCTGACACCAATCATGAGCAAATCATTTTACAGTTGAAAAAATGACCATGAAAACCTGTAATTCATTTCTAGAACACTTTGAATTTCACTCCAGGTGTGCAAATTACCCCAGTATCAGACTAATGGAGCAGCACTTACGTGGAAGGGGGTTGTCTCATCTTTATGCAGGATTCAAATCCCCATAGCAGGATAAAACAGAGAAGCCAGAGGAGTTACGCTGCGGTGAAACAGGTGCAAAATGAGATTCATTGCAATGACTCTCTGTCTCTAAGGTCTATGATAAGCTGCATGAACTCCACGTAATGTGAGAGCAGCCCAGAAAGCACTAGTGGGGGAGTCAATTGACCCCCTAACTGTGATTAAAAGGCCACCAAAGCGATGCCAGTAAAAACTGAAGAACAGCAGCAGCAGGTGGGGAGGGCTGGAGACTACCTAGGAGAGATGTCAGAGCCACGTGAGGAAAGCAAGGTAAAGAACTGATGCAGCAGACCAGGAGCTGTCAGCAATGGCTCAGTAGAGGATGCTTGGGCTAGAACCCGGGAGAAGGAAAGGCTGAGTTACTCGAACATTAAGAAGTCATGAAATAGGCTCCCTCTGAACAGATTCAAACCAAAGGCTGCTCAGCTTCTGGTGTCTGGGGGTAACTTTCTTTGTGCCGTGTAGCAGGGAAGACAACAAAGGTTTTTCTCTATCGGAGAAGGGAACATTGACCCAAAGGGACGCTGTAGATAGCAGATGTCTTTGACAAGAGACAACACAAAATTACACTGGAATGAGTGAGTTATGAAAAATATTGATTTACTCTCACCCTCTTACCTGTAATAGGATTAACCACAAATACATCTATAGTATAGTGTTCATACTAGTTCATCTTACTTCTATATTATCAAAATATCCACTGCCATCAGACGAAAGGTATATTTACTGTGGTTTTACATTTTTTTTACCTTCTCAGTCAGACACCAGCTCGAATTCCAGCTTAGGCATGGACAGATCCTGTCTCAACTGACAAGCCAGAGTTTCGCTCTTGCAGATTTAAAGAGAAAGTGCCTATTCTGAGAACACGTAATTTCTGAAATCAAGACCTCTGTTCGGTCTCTTAGTAAATCAGGTTTGATTTTGATCTGCCTTGTACATTGTCAGCTCCATGGAAAAGCAAGGATAACAGAATCATGTAAAATTTTAGCACTTGACAAATGTATGATAAAAAACTCTATTAAGCTGGCAACGCTAGTTAGGAGCAAGGCAACATACAATTCAACTTGCTTTTCTGTAGCTCATTCTGTAGAATGTGCTCTGAAGGAATGTCAAGAATGAAAACTTGCTTTTGTCAGTGAGAAGATAAACCTTGCAGGTATGAAGGAAGGGGCTCTGTTGAGTAAAAAGGTGTCATTTTTACAAGCTCATATTTCTGTAAATATATGCAAGTTAAATGACTTGATAGAGCTACACACACAGAGACCATGTTACGTAAATACCCTTCACTCCAGCTTCCCTCAGAACCCTGCTGGAACCACCAAATCTGAGTCGATAACAGCCACTACATTAAGGTCCCTGCCAGGTCAAGCTGGCCTTTCAGGTTACCTTACCCTAAACAAATATTACCCTCAACTAAAGCTGACAAAGAGAATAAAGTGCAAAGTTATATGAAGTGCAGATCCAGCAGTACTCAGAAGCAGGGGGAAGAAAAGAGGAAGGCTAGCAGGGACATAGTTACTAACATGCATTGTACAAACCAAATCAGTGTGAAAATCAAGTTCACATGGTTAAGAGCAATACTGGGTGGAGGTAACTGGCATATCAAACTTCGGAGTGCTTCGAAAAACAGAAAGAAGGGCTGAAAGCTTATATTTTAAAAGTATAAAAACAGATATTATCTCTTGCATACCTAATTACTGTGAATGAGGAGTTCTACAGCTATGCTCCATGCAGGATCAAAATGCTAGCAATGAAACTAGCAGGAAGAATCTAATTTACATTGGAGTAGAACCATCACAAACACTTTTTAACTTTCCCTCCACATTTTTCATCTCTGATAAAGACGACCCTTTGAAATCACAAAAAGCAAGTTTCTGATCTTCACTGAAAAAATTATTTATTTTGTAGGCTCCATGCAACAGCAGGTTTCAGAAAAGTATTCAGCCTTACAAGTGCCCAGTGGGACCAGATATTAAACTTTAAAGAAAAACCACCATTGCTAATTATCACAACATAGGTTTTCTTTACAACTTCTTCATCTCTTAGACGGTTTATTCTCAAGTAACCAGATATTCAATTTGAAAATCCCCAAACACAGGGATTGTCCAGGCATCCTGGTGACAATATAGGGTAAATTCATACTTGAAAAGGATAGTATCTAATCCTCTCTCAAGAAAAAGCTGCAGAAAATAACATTCCCACTACTGCATGAGGAAACCAGGACACCGGTGATTTCACTTCTTTCATTGGGTCACATGTCAAGGATCTCTATACCACTTAAAAACAAAATGAAAAATAAAAGTCAACACAACTTTGGATGACCTCACTTTTATATGGTGACGTTGACCGTTGTGGCATACCATTGCATGCACCTTCCTCATACACAGACTTGGACAAGCATACAAAAAAAGGCTGTCTTTGCCCTGCAAAAGTAACAGTCTTTGAGTAAGACCTGCTCATTGAGAGAGACGGAGAAGTAGAAAAGTGTGTCCAGATTCTGCAAGACTTACACATAGCCTGCTTGCAAGGACTCAGTGAAACATCAAGTCAGGGATGATTCCCTGCTTAGTGGCATAAGCAACAGAAAGGATGTTGTCAGTTGGGATGGGGGCAAGGAAGGGCAGTGACAAAAAGCTCCATTTTATCTCTTCTGAGTGGCTGTTTCAAATTTGCCTTGCCTTTTCACTCAGGGGCTATCTTAAGGGGTATAAACAAGCATTTTTCAGTCAGACTAGCTGAAGAAGATAAATAACTTGTCTCATTCACTACATGAAAACAAAGGCTAATAAAGGGTAAGAAATGGGGAAAAAAAGTCATTCTTTGTTACCCAGGAAGAAGGACAAAACCAAATTTACAAGTCCCTAGCAGAACTGTACTCAGCAAGAGAGTACTGTTGGCTAAATCCTGTCTATGCTGAAGTCAACTGGAACACTGCTATTGACTTTGGTGTAAGCAGGCTTCATTTGACCTATTTTGCAACATAGCTCATTACTCATTTCCCTACCATGGTTCTTTCGGTTCTTAATAATGCAGCACCCACATTTCCCTGCTTAGTGACCGCCTTGAAAAGACGAATGCAAGCAGTGTGCCGACCACAGCCACGGCTGTGCTAGGATGAGGGGGGGCCAGCTCTGGGTACCACTGGGAAGACAGACCCTAAACTGGGGAATTGGAACTGCAAAAAGTCTGCCATGACCAGAGCCAGGAAAGCAGTGCTGGTGAGCTTAAATGAGGTAGTCCCAGTTTTCAAAGACCTTGCTTAATGCCATAGGACGGAGAAGAGCTCCTGTCTCCTATATTCATATACTGCCCAGAGTATCACAGGGGCTCTCTAGGTCTCTTCTAATTTTTTGTCTGTGAAGCAAAAGGAATACTGGCTCAGCATCTATATCTGTTTATTGTAAGTAAAAAGGTGTTTTGCAGTATTTCTTCCCCCTATACTCCCCAGGCAGAAACACTCATTTTAATCATCTCCAGAGATCTCTAGGCATAGATTTAGCTGTGCACTAACACCATACATTGAATTTGAATGACTGTAAAGTGCTTAAGGGAAATGTTATAAAGAGCATCATGCTCGTACCAAGGATTATTTATCTTTGGCTTTCTCATTTCTTCTTCTGGCACAAAAGTGGATCACAGAATAGATCTGTGTAGTCTTTGCATTTATTGTCTCCTTTCACCTAAACTGTCTCCTATTGAGCCTCCTCCTATCACTTAAATTTGCAGCATTGCTCCTGAATAACAAGCTACACTGTGCATATGCCAAGCCCTGCTGCAAGGGAAGGGAAGTGAGACAAGCCAGTGGGTTTTAGATTTAGGAAAAGGCTGGAGATGGTCTGGATGGAGGAATGTCTATTAATGAATTAGCCTAAAAATAGGTTAGCCAGCCTAAAAACCAGAATACACTACACATCACTTCCATTCTACATTCTTGTCATATTCACAACCTCGTTAAAAATCATCAACAGAGAGGAAGTGTTGCTTGGTATTATTTCATGCCCTGCAGGCAGGTTTAATTCAGCTTGGCTCTATACGCTGAGAAATAAAGACATACAATAGTAGCTCCATGCAATCTTCACTGTGCCCCCTGGAGACGGGGCTCACCGCTGTCTGTCTCCAGCGACAGAAAGTACTCCCAGTTTACTGAGGCAGAGAGACGGGAAAGAGTAGCGAACACAGACCGTCAGAGCTGTGACTGCAGCACACAGAGATCTTACCCTGGAAAGGAGAAGATACCTTACGTCCATTCCCTGTTCTGTCCTCCATACACATTATCAAGGAGAAAAGATGAGCGTGTGTTGGGACACTGGGTTTGCCTCATTAGCAACAACATCCGGTGATCTTCTGGCTACAGGAATAACCAGCAACACTAAATACAAGCTTGTTCAAGCAGAAAGGCGCCTTTAAGCTCCGCCGTTCAGAGGATATGGCACTGATGGTTTGTACCATCTCCAAAGGGAAAGTCTGAGGATACATTCTGAGGGCACCACATGGTTAATTGTCACATATCTTCCTTACAGACTATCAGAAAAACAAAAACATTCAGAGGCTTATAAAAAATGACCTGATAAAAAGAGTTGCGGTTATTTAGACTAGTGAAAAAGACTGTGGGGAGACTTGATGGCAGTCATATGTGGAGAAGATAAGAAAAAAATGTTCTTAAATTATAGCCAAGGGGGAATTTTAAGTTAGACATCAGGAAAAACATCCTACACATAAGGACAGCAAAGTACTGTAATGGACTGGCTAGTGGGCTGTGGAATTTCCATTACTGGAAGATTTAAAATATTACTAGATAAATACCTGTTGGGTACAGCCCAGGTAGGGCTGTCTGCCATGGTGCAGAGGCAAGAGGGCAGTGGTCACTGAGCATTCCCTCCAGACAATGAGTTTGCAAGGGTTTCAATATGATGCAATCAGAATGAACTGTCAGTGCCCCTGTATTTCGGTGTAGCACTGCCTAGTGAATCCCTGTGTGAAGATACAAGGCTTTTTCCCCTAAGAGCTTGGCTTTGTAAAAGTAAAATCACAAATAGTGCTGCACCTCTGGATTATGTGCTGTGATTGAATGCGGGGTTTTTGTGCAGTTTTCTGAGTGTGAAGGCAACTACGTGAAAATAGACTTGGTCTTGTTGATCTTGGTTTGGTGTCATTCAATTGAGGGGCTACAACCAAAGCCCTTGCTCTCTGATAGTTGGTGCTTCTTGCCCAAGTACAGCAGGTAGAGGACAGAGCTAACAAGCACACTGCCAGTCACCACGCGTGGCTGCTAGGCATCCCCCAGCATACATTTGCAGCTAGCTATGACACGTACTTAACTAGATATAACAAGATCAGTGAGACGATACAGTAAAGGTGAGTGAGGAGGGATCTCTGAGGGAGTCTCCTGCCCGCGCATACCACCGATGGCTGCAGTAATGTTAGTGTCACCACTATCACCTTCACCACACTGACTTCTTTCCTTCGGTCGCTGTAGGAAAGCCTCATTATCATGGGACTTAATAGGTTGCAGAGACTTTGGTCACACCCCATAAAACCATAAGTAAGGAGATGTTATACACCTGAGAAATTGGTCTATTGGCATTACATAGTACATTTATCCCTATCTGACTGAATGGCTGACTAGACAGCAACACAGTCACATTTCAGTGTAATAAAACTGTGCTTAAATTGTTCTGTGAAATAAATGTCTGTCTTAAAATAAAACCTTTAGCCCACACTTTTCAAGCTCAGGATGTGAGGAATTATGCACTTCATCTGTTCACGCTTACCCATACAGCTCTTGTGCTAGGAAGACTAGTTAGGGCAGTAGTAAGTGGACAAGGGTGCTACACTATCATTAAGACAATTGACTTCCAAGAGCTGTTTCTTATCAGGTTTATTCAGATCACATACTTTACTCCTTCACACTAAGGATAATTTACTCATAAAAAACCCCCTCTTTGTCCCCTTCCTAATAAAAGCATATTCTCCAAGCAAAAGGAAAAAGCCAGCCCCTCCATCACATATAATTTTTGTTCTTCACCTATCATGCAATTCCCATGCCCGAGAACGAAGGTACTCAAATGCACCTACATGACTTGGGGTTCCTAGAAAACATTACAGGTCTCACTAAGCTAGTATTTGGGATATAACTCAGGCAATTTCCTCCTCACCAAATGATCATCTGGAACCAGTGCCTTTCATCTGAACCTTCTGAAATTGGAGATGATTAGTCAAGTATGTTTTACATGGAGACAAACATAGCCATTGGAGACCAAGTGACCATGAGACAATGTTCAGGTAGCTCTGCTGCAGACACCATGCCGCCATGCACGAACCTCAAACCTCCACCCTAAACCCTGCTCACAGGATTTTATAACTGACTTTCAACTTATAGATAAAGGGCTCACCTAGGAAAGTGTGCAATAATGCTAGCAATAACGTACCTCACATGAAAATACCCTGCAAATGCCTGCAGCAGTCTTCCTGGGACTGATGGACAGGGTTAAAGCCAGTAAGCCTAAACCATGGTTTTGGGATTAAGTTACTTCTCCTTCAAATCACCTGCAAAGCCACGTAGGCATATATGCAAGTTGCTCATCTCCACAACATACGTAGACTAGCACTACTAACTGACAGCAGCCCCAAAAGGCCCCAGTTTGCAGAAGTGTCTAAGACAGTCTTTAAAAACTAAATAAAAAAAGAAGAAGAGAAAAAGACACCATCTCCGCACTGGAAAGAGATATTTCTTCCTGCATTTAGGATTCACAGTTATATTACAGAAGGCTGTTAAATGTCATATCCTGACTCATTTCAGCTGGAAAGACACCAGTGCATTCAGTTATCTTGCCTTTGTCTGCCACCACAGACTACCCCTTTAGCCACTACACACAAAACAGTCACCTCAGAGTGGTAGTTATTGGCCAGCAGACAACCTGCAGCACAGATTTAATTGTCAAATTTCTCCTTAAAAACTCTGAAAAAACATAAGCTCTGTTGATCAAGAAGGAAAAAGCAGCCGGAATTCTTGATCTGAGCAACAGCAAGTTAAACAGTACTTGATCTGCATGTCCAGCATCACAGGATTCATCTGGTGCATCCTGATGCAAGAAAACCACTATTGTGTTATTTTCCCAATGTCCAAAACGTCATTTGGAAGCCAATGCCTGCCTCGTGGGAGCCATTGAGATGATAAAAGTTGTTCCAGAAGAGAACCACAGCCCTTCCCCTCCACACCATATCAGGTTATAAGGACTCTAAATCAACCATGCCTGGCTACATAAGTCAATTCCCGAACTGTAATGCAGCAGATTTCTCATTAAATGTAAAGCTGGGCTTACACTCTCCCCTAAGCAAGAAGACATAAAGGATCTTTTGAAAGTCACTATATAATCCTCCTACAAGATTTGTAACCGTGCTACCCCTTCTTAATAGCTTCTGCAGTGGTGTAACCTTCCCTGACTTTCTTCAAGCCTGCAGGCTCTGCTAAGCCATGCTTCCACCCGTATTTAGGAATACCTGGGAGAAGAGGGGGCTACATCTTTGCTGCAGGTAAAATACTTTCTGAACATCATCTGATATCCTGCCTCACTCCAGTAAAATTTACATGAGCCATATGAAGAAACCAAACAACTGCATGAAAAATAGAAGTATGTAATATTTCATTAATTTCTACTCGTTCTTCTGCCAGGTGCTAAGTGCCAGGCATGAAATGCAACCAAACCTAAGCCTCAAATAAGCCACTACTGTTATTAAGCCTATTTTAGAAGTATCTCTTCAAAAAAGCTAACTACTGAATACAGCAAATAATTGTAATGCAATCTTATCACTGAATAATCCAAATATATAGTCACATATACAGTAAAAAGTCTATAAACTGAACAAGATGACTCTTAAAATTCATAAATAATAAGAAAGGCTAACAGGTGGTCAGGATATAAAGGATAAAGCTTTCTCAAGATTTAGACATTGACTTTCAAAGAAGCAAAGGTCTCATTGCACCTGTAGGTGGAAGTCTTGGTATATAAACGAGTTCATTGCCAGAAAAAACCCTGCATGCAGAAAGAACCTCCTTTTAGCATCTTATCAGTTATATAAAGCTACAATAAAACAAACAAATCTATCTGTGTTGCCTCTGGGCAGATTAGAAACAGCTCTTACTTCTATTTTTATACCCTCAGCCAGGCAGCTCACATGCCCTGTAGTGACTCTGAGCCATCAGAATTTCGCTCTTCCTATAGCTTAGCATCTGTGACCACTTCCTTTAATTATTCTTCTGCTCACATTTCTTGCTTATAAAGCAGCAACTTTATGTCCCTGTAAAGCAGATGAATAATGACTAAAAAGCCAATAAAATTCCCAAGGCCTCTCTGGCCGTCTTTGCCCACACTGCCCACTTCCTCTTTGGGTTCAGAACAGCCTTTTTGCTCCGTGCTTTACAACCCCACAGCATAACATCTCTGTATCTGTAACTGTGACTTCCAGATACCATCAAAAACGTTACTTGAGGTAGAAAATTTCCACGATGCAGCTAATAAATAGAAACATGCACTGGTGTGCAGTGCTGGGAGATCCTCCCTGCCTCTGCTAGCAGATGCCTTTCCACTGTGTCCCTGGGACAGCACACCACTGCCCCATCGCTCAGCCTTGCCCGTGTTTCCAGCCCTGCCGCGGCCTCTTCATGCTCAGCGGCTGCTCCATGTGCAGGCTTGCGTTTTGCTAGTCGGTAACTGTACAGCCCTGGGTACCAATAGAAATTAATAGAAGTGCTCTTTGAAGCGCTTTCCAGATATAAGAATCACTCCAAGTTGCAACACCCTCATGCCTGAGTTATCCTCTTGAAAATACCCCGTGTCCCTTCTGTCTTAGGTGGCTCCACAACAATCCCACAGGGTTTTATACCTTTTTTTAGTACTGCTTAATATCCAGAACAACGCAGAAGCTGGACCACATCTTCCATACCCTCATATCCCCAAAATCCCAAACACGGGCGGGATTGATCTGTGGGGGTTTTTTAATGCCCAATGGCATAAGGGTCTGTCTGGCAAAAGCACTGGTCTGTGCTGAGATCAGCTCTTGCGTTACCTAGGAAAGAGTGATTGACACTCAGTCACTTTAGATTTGAAATAGAAATGTTGAGTTAGGGCAGCCATTCCTCTTCCTTTGCCTGCGGGCCAAACTGACACTTCACAGACAGATCTAGTCTTTCCCTTCCTCTCTGTTACATTTGGAAAGGTCAGCATCTATTTATGTATTTGCACTGACTGAGATAAAGCCAATTTGTCGTGTGCAGTATTGCAGATAAACTCCAGAAAACCAGGCTCACCAAAGGCAGCCTGGCTAAGCAGCTTGGCTGAAGACATTTTAGCAAGCCCAGAGAGACCAATGCACACATCCAATGATCACCGGGGACAGAAGGCTCCTTGGTCTACTTTAACTCGTCTCAACAAGAGCACGTTGCCCATCCTCTAGTTAATTACTTCAAACTATACACATTGCATTTCATTGCATCGCTTCAGTGTAAGTTTGATTTTCACCATCAGGCATGTTTGCATCTTGTCTATATGGAGTAGTTTCAGATGGACTATGGCTTTTGCTTAACTGACCAGATAGAACAGATGACGCCCTATTCCAGCTTTGCTAACAAGCTGCACAAAATCGTCCAATTACACAGTTCTTAATCAGTCAGTATGCAATCAAAGTGAGGGTAGGGTTTCATTTAACTAAATATTAAGACAGATTTTTGATCTCAAACTAGCCAATGGCTAGAGATTATCCAGGACTGAAGGGAAGACTCGGGCTCCAAAAGAGCAGGATTTGTCAGGTCTCTACAGGTAGTATTTCATATCCCAGTTTATGAAAGGTGCTATATGATACAATTGCTTGAATAATTTAGAAGATCTCTTTTTAATTGCATTCCTAACATGCAGATGTCACTTCACAAGATATAACTACCTCTCCGCCTTTTAGTATACGTTTTTCATGTTTGCAGTAATTAATGTTTATTAGATTTTTGTTTTTAATAACTATATGTAGCCCCAATGAAGAACATATTTTGCATTACAATATGCTTGGGGAGGGGAAAAAAAAAGAAAAAGAAAAAAAAGAGAGGAAAAAAAGGAAGAGAAGAAAAGGGACAGCACCAAGAAATTTCCCCAAATCCTAATTAAATACAACTCAAAAGTAGTCAGGGATGTACTATTTAGAGGTAGAATTAATGGAAGTAAATATAAGAATTGCTCAATAAATGTTAGGTCTGCAGGCACTTCATGCTTCTACACAAGACGTCAAGAAACAAAATCAGGACACCTATGACAGCAAGTATTCAAATGTATTTCTCCAAGCAGCTATTAATTACAGAACTTTACTGAGAACAGAGTACTTCAGTAAGTTAGATTGGTAGCAAAAATTAACTGAGAGCTTCCAAAGTCAACACCAAAGGCAATAATTCCATGCCTCCTGGCAACGCTGCAGTCCACCAAATAAATCCTACCCCCTTCACTTCAGGTGGTTTCCCATATTATACACAATTTTTGGATCACCTGGGTCTAAAATCGGTTCAAACAACACACAGCACTTGCCCTAAGCAAGTTAACATTTTGCTTTTAACGGGGTTCACACTCCTCATACAGCTGCGGCTTCACATTCCACCCCGTATCTCCGCAGCAGCCGCGCTCCCACCTAACCCTTCCCAGCGCTCGCTGCTCCTAGAGCTCACCTTTTACTTGCATCAAACTGCCATTTTCTTCCTCAGCATGAGTATGTTTTTCCTGTAACCGTCGTCATGCAAAAAGGGGAAAAGCCCGCAGACTCTACACCGAACTCCCTTTCCAAATCTGAATTATTTCCCTGAAATAATTGCAAATTATTCTATTAGCTGTGGGCTATAACTGTAAGACCAGGGAATTTGCTTTGACACAGCACAAGTACCAGCATCAGAGGAGGACATGATAAAATCTCTGGCGAAATGAGGAATGTTGTGAGCAACCAAGAAAAATTAAACAAGCTCCCAGAATCTAACGAGCACCCTGAATAAAAAACACAAATCACATACTACAATTGTAAAACCATTCACTGCTACCCAATACAAAAAATCAATTATTTGCCTAACAGCTAAATACTGGGGTGAGGAGTTTTTTTCCCTCTAATGGTAAAGAAAGCCTGAAATTTGCTTTTGAAACATTGAGGAAGAAAAAGACAGGAAGGACTGCAAAATTACTTCAGAAAACGTTTGAAACTGGGGCTTGATTTATTCCCTAACTCAAAGGCAGATGAGTGTTAGTTCACATTTCTCTCACATGGTTTTGAGTTACATCCCAGCCACTTCTGTGGTTACATTACGTTTACTCATAGCATCTAAAAATTACTGCAGGAATATATGGAAGAAACCAGGCTTCCATATTAGTCAAGACAGTAAAGGGTGGAAAATGCTAGTCATGCCTTCTGTTGTGCCTCAATACAACGCCAACAGGACCAGAGCTGCATGGCTAAACTTCCAGGCTGAAAAGTAAGGACGAGAGAGAAGTGTCCTGTCAGGAACAGGACTCCTGAACACTCACCAACACAAGGTTACATTTTCTATATAATAGTTGGTCCACAATGGAGAGACAATACGTTTCCAAGTTACCCATGGCCTTTAGCGGACAACCTGAGACATGCAGCCTGGCTGTTCAGAGGTTTATCCAACCATGCCGCTCAACTTGACTGCAGTAGGGTCACCTCCATCTCTGAACTCTCTGTGCCCCCAGAGACCTATCAAAATTACTGGCTAATATTGAAACTTCAAGTCTACATGGAAAGCTTTAGAAAAGTGGTAGGTACACAGTAGGAATAACCTCTCATTGTTTATGTTAAACTACATCTACAGTTATATGCAGACTCTACACTTTTTGTCTCCTAAGAGTGGGAAATAAAGCTGCAGATCACAGCAAGTAATAAAACAAAGCTGCTGTCAAGAAATGTCTGGTTTTAATTGAAATGACACTCCATTATCCGACAGCTCTAGGCAATGCCACTGTAGTACGTGCTGGGAGATGAGAAGTGGGATGCCCGCCCTCGCTGCACGCTAGACCATCTTCTGTGATGAGCCACGTCCTGCCCCGCGTCTTCTCCTGACTGCTAGGTATTGACAATGAGCCACTAGCCGTTTTCCTCCAGGATGGGAAAGATGCTGCAGTCTGTGTAATATTTAATCTCTGTTTCAAAAAAAATTAATTCTAGAAATCAGGGGGAAAATGACACTGAGAGAGGCGGAGTGTAAGAGGAGCCACTTCCAGCTGCTGGAATTGTTAGTTCATGCAAAAGCCTACAACTTCAAATGTTGTTCGCATAAACTGAAATGAAACACTGAATGACTATTTCCACATAAAAGCTTTTTTCTTTTGCAAATTTCTGCCTTGGCCAATCAAAAACTTAAAAAAAAAAAAAAAAAAAAAGGAAGGCATATAATCAAGCAAAATCTGAGAAAAAAAAAAAAGCTAGCAACAGAGCTGATAAAAAAACCACAGTTGAAATATTACATTCAAAAAATGGTAAAATGAAATGCCGTAACACCACCAAAACCTTTTAACCTCTTCATTTCACAGAAAAATTGAAAAACCAATGAACTGATACTAAATTTATGTTTCAATGAAATAGCATTTTTATTGGAAAAGCACTCCATCAGAAAATGTTGAACCAGCTGTAAGAACTTTATCTACAGATTACTCAGAAGAAAAAATACTCTATTTTGTATTGTTCACATTCGAAAATAAGTAACATTTTAAATATTAAGTTCTGACATACTTATGTTATTTCTGTATCTCTCCATTGATGCATAGCCAGCTTATTCTATGCCATAAAATATAGCAAGTTTCCTATTTAGTTTTGAGTTACTTTATCCTGTAAGTTAATAACTGGTTCAGGACTGAGAAATACTCTGCAAGCACAAAAAGTCTTAAACCCATCAGATTGATGTGGATGATGCCTTTTTCATTTATGACAGAGGAAATATTCTTTCGATTATATCAACATAGCTGCGGCCCTTTACATTCCTGTTACATCCTCTGAGCATTTCAGAGTATTACCCATATTTTATGAGCGATTTTAAGCTTCTGGATACTTTTGAAAGGAATATTCATCTTCACAAAAATCGCTTGCCGGTTGCTAGCAAGCTAATAGACACCATTCTTCAAAGCACAAGCCTGAAAAATGTAAGCAAGTATTTTTCTTGAAACAAAGAGAGGTAGAAAAATACTTAGTTTAAGAATTTACTACAAATAAATCTTCCTAAGCTTTCACGCCTAGCAGGATTTCATCTGGTAAAGGTTTATAAAATTCCTCTGGGCAAAATACATAGAAACACACCAGGTTAAAGGCAGTGGTACTTGCAAGAAAAGAGGGAGTAGTAGTGAGTAGCACTTGTCAGAAATGAAATGCCCATCAATTCATTAAAGGAACAGCATTTCTGGCACCGGTCCTAGAGCTGCTTTCTAGCACTATTCTGGAGTTGGCCGTCATTAAAAAAAAAATAATCAGCTTTTCCACCACCACCCCTACAACGGCACCTAGCCATCCTCTTCCCGCCCTGCTTGGCAAGCCTAAGGGACCCACTGACACTGAAATCCCAACTCCTTAGTTCATGTTGTCCCTCAGCAGTTTGTCTCTCCACGGCTTCCCAGATCCTTGCTCCCGATCCAGCCAACTGATAAACTTTGGGGACAGGCTTGAGATCCTGGGAACCGCCTGAGTTCCCAAGACCGTGGCTCCTCTCTAACCAGCATTTACGTCTCTGAAGGAGCCCATCCAGTTACTCTGCTCTCTTCTCTGAGGGGAGATAGGACACTGCTGTGGCCAGAGAGAGTGCTAGGTTTCAATCCAAATAAAACCAAATCTGAAATCCCAAATCCATCACAAAATAGTCACCTCCCTGTGCCAGCCCAGGTGGGGCTTTTCTGAAACGTTGGAAAGGATGTACACATTTTGAGCAGTCGCTGCCAATATCTTTGTGTGGTATGAAGTTCATAGCTCTGCCAAGGATTTCAGTTTTCTCCAACAAACAGTGCAATATTGTAGCAACAAATCACACTAATCATCATAAAAAAGATTTACAGCTGTTACTCTGCAACACACCGTAAACTTTCTACCAGTCTCAAAGGCAGGGAGAGAAATTCACTCCAGCCAGGCAGCCCCTTCCCAGACGTACTGCAGGAAAAAACACTCGCCGTGCACGTTTCAGCATCTACTTGTTTGCTGAGCTTGCAGGGACACAGCGGCTGGGGAGCAGCCTGAGGGAGGCAGAGGTCCATCAACCCGTTCATTGGAACAGGCGCAGCCGAGTGACAAGACGGCGGACGAGCAGCTTGAGCAAGACAGAGCTGTAACACCGCTCCTCCGGATCATGTCTTAACACAGAAAGTGGCTCTTCCCATCTCCTCTCTGCCACACTTCGGTTTCCCCTCACTCCTTCTCCACTAAAAGAAACTCATTTGAAGTCATAACTCTCTTGTTGAGATCTGGAAGCTACTTTTTTAAAAAAAAATAATAACGTTTTTGATGTTTTATTTGCAGGATGAGTTTAAAAGTAAGAACTCTGCTACATGTTTTAACTGAAACATCAACAAATGAAAAGCCCAGTGTGAATGATTCAACACTGAGATGCTTAATATATACCTATGCCTTTAATTTGAGAAATTAAAGTAACATGTAAATCAATTAATACGTCCAGATGTTTGGTTTTCTTTAAATGCGTAGCCACATAAAACATCTCTCCTTCCACATACAAAATTCAATATGATAAATTCATTATTTAACATCAGTTCATATATTAATTAAAAATACAAGGAGACTAGATAAGTATTACAAATTCCCAGCGCTCTAAAACCATGCACTTAACCCAAAACACCTTTGCTGAACAACAACAAGCCATTTCTAATATTCAAAAGACTGCAAGTCATTTCTAATATTCAAAACACAGCAAGAATTGACAAAGTCAAGTTGTCGGCTTCTGTTACTGGACTCACATTGGTTACCATCAATAAACTTCATTAACTTGGAAGTAATTTGGACAGCTTCACGCAACACGCTGTCACATCTTAGCTAAACAGATCTGAAGTGAAGCAACCCTGGATGAGGGAACACACTCCTAGTGAGCGTGATCACTGATTGAAATGCAGAAATCACCTTCTTAAAATAGCCAGCACTTCTTTTAAAAATCAAGACGGCTGAACAAATCTCATCCCTTGTGTACATCCATACACCTCAAAAGTGGCCAGGGAAATATTAACATGCGTACAAACATTTTATAATTTTCGGAACATAGAAGGAAAAAAGCAGAGGAGACTGTTTTGTACTGAGAAATGAAGATACAATTTCTTGATGAGCTTTTAGCCAATTTATACTCATTGGTACCATGTTACCATTTAGCGTATTAATATATTAATACTTAAATTGAAAAGAAAAAAACGGTTACTAACCTGTGGGAAGAGAGAGTAAGTTGCATTGTCAATAGTGAAAGAATATAAAAATTCCCCATCAAACCAGAGGTTCTTTCCCATCGGGGAGTTGAGCTTTGTCATAGCAAAGAGCTGCCCGGGGTCACAGCATTCTTCCAGCAGTTTCCTAGTGAAGGCAACCAAAAGAGAGAGCGCCGCATTAATTAGAGCCTTGGCACGCCTTCTCTAAAGACCACCCCTCACTGCTGCTCTCAGATGCTCCAAAGCAAGCCATTCATCTTCCCAGCCAGCAGATGAACCATGGGTGACTCTTTTTTAACTTACAGAAGGGCCAGAAATCCTGGTTTTATTCCAGAAAATCTTAGAAACAGACAGTAAAAAAAATTAAACCTCCATTCACTTTTAAGAAATAGAAATAAAACCAAGATTCAGCAAGAGAAAGTCCATCCTTTACAACCAATTCTAATAAATAAAAAACCGGTCTCCAACACATACAGAAATCAGAGAGGCCCTTTGGAAAATTAAATCTGAGGAATATGAAAATTCAGTAGCAAACCTTATTCGTGAAAAGTAGGCCTCCTAAAGCCCCATGGTTACATAACTTAAGTATGGAAAAAATTGACATCTCTCTCCAGTTACTAAATATCCTTGTGCTACATTCACAGCAGTATTAGAGCCTGCCTTCAACTGAAGTCCATCTTGAGTCATTCCCATATGAGATATCTATATATATATATATGTAGTGGGTATTATACTTCTTGTTTCCTCACTGAAACTGCATAATCTTTTATACATTCATTTCCCCAAAATAATTATTACTCAGCTTGAGTAGAAATTTGAGAGCTGGTGAGGTGGTTGAAGGTTGCACTGAACAAAAAAAAAAAACCCACAGCAAATTCAGCAATTAATATCCTAAAATACAGAATGATGAAAAGCTGTAGACATCTGTAGGCCAGGAATATCCTGTCTTTCTGAAGCCTGCATGGGAGTAGCTCTTTATAGGAAGGGTGATGCTTATATCAGTTTTTATCTATAATAGATGTATGTAAAATATACACTGCAGAATTATGTCATTACAGTATATTAATATATTTATATTATCCTATACATTTCTTATTTATTTTAAAGGGAATCCTAAAGAGACTGATGCCTTTTTCCAGTGGCTGCATAAGAGTTGCAAGTGGGAGGCAGAAAAACATCACTTATTAGTGACTACTTATGCACTTATGTTTGATATAGCTGTTCTCCTCTGTGAAAGAGGAGATTTTATCCAAAACCATCATGTCATTCACAGAAATACTTAAACTTTTTTAGCATCTTCCAAAGTTTTACAGCTACTTTCCTTCTCTAAAAATTGATATTTAAAAAAAAAAAATAATCAATATTTTCCCCTAACAAAAATTGATTTTGCCGTAAGTTAATAGTTTTCTGCAACCATGTGAATACTATTTTCCATACATACTTCAACTGAAAATTTGATGAAAGCTGTAGAGTGGATTTGTTGCAATCTTAGCAGAAAAAGAAACAGCTTGAAAATGTTGCATGGCAAAGAGAAAACTTAGGGGTGTCAGTGCTGTTTGTTAGCTTTCCCCACTGGAGAAGTTCAGTGGTTTGCTCTGGTTCAGCTCCAGCACAGCATTGCCCCCACTGATGGCCTTGGCCCCTGGGACACTTCCTTGGTGGAAGAAGGCTCTCAAGGACAGAGAGGATGTGAGCACAGGGAAGCTGGATTGAGGGCAGGAGGTCCACTCCTCTCCTAACACAGGTACCTGAGACTAGCCTTTGCACATGACATGGGGGCAGATTAAACTGTTAAAAGGAAAGAAATTACACAAGGTAACTGGATAACACATTTGTTGGAAGTCAAGAGTCAGCTTCTAGGAAGGGCCGCAAGGTAAGCTCTCCCCCCGTAATAGGCTGAGCAGCCCCTCTGTCCCCACAGGCAGCCAAAGAGGTGAGTGATTGTCACGGAGACTCAATCAGAAGCTTATGACAGGGTGCTCCATGGCTCACAATTTCAATATTTTGTCCATTTGACCCCACAGCACTGCACAGCATGAAGCTCCACCACACACCCAGATCTTACATTGTGAGAGTACGGGCTCACGACCCCAGAGCATGCTGCTGCTCAGGCTGAAGTGCTCCAAGAATTAATTTGTTTCCGTGTGTTTTCTCCATACACACCTGAACTCCCCCATTTGTATCCATACGTATTTCAGAAAAGATGTAAATCACTGTGCTTGGGTGCATAGGTCAACCTCGAATTAATGAAGGCTAGGACAAAACTGTGACCAGTTCTAGACCCCACAATTCAAGAAAGCCACAAAAAGATTGGAGAGGGTCCAAAGGGAGGCCATGACAATGATCAAAGGGCTGGAAAACCTGCCCTATGAGGAAGGACTTAAGAAGTTAGGTTTTTTTCTCCCTGAAGAATACAAGACTTAAGGGGACCTCATCACAGTTTTCCAATACCTGAAGGGCAGTTACAAAGAGGATGGAGGCTCTCTCTTCACAAGGAGCCACATGGCAATGGGTACAAGTTGCACTGGGAGAGGTTTCATCTAGATATAAGAAAGAAATTTTTTACAGTGAGATCAATCATTCCCTAGAACAACTTCCCCAGGGATGTGGTGGAGTCCCCATCGCTGGAGGTTTTCAAGACGCAATTGGACAAGGTGATAGATAATCTCATCTTGGCTCCATTTCCCACAAAATGTTGGACCAGGTGATTGTTCAAGGTCCCTTCCCACCTTGGCAGTTCTGTGATTCTGGAACAGTGTTCCCTTAGACTGCCCATTGCAGAGCTGGTTTGTCTTCCTCAGCAATGTGTTAGCCAGAGTAGCAATTTCCATTCCTAGAAACACCAATGGGTCTACCTATACCCACCACAGAAAGGCTTCACATCATCCTCCTGCTGATGCCCAAATAAAGCCTTCATCACAGAACTGTGAAAATCGAACTAGAGGAAATTTTAAATCTCTTGCCAAATAACCTTTGCAAAACAGTTTAAGACAGACATGGAATACTGTTCCAAGTAAAAGATCTGAGTTTTGAGATTTCTCTGGATGCCCACAAACTCCAGTTTGCAGCCTTTGGAAAATTACTTCTCTCTCTATGAAGTGGAAAGAAAAGAATTTTTGCCTGTATTTCCCCTCCTTTTCTTTGTATTTTCTATCCCCATGGCAATTTTTTCAAGAAAGCATAAGGTAATCCAAAATCAGCTGGAGCCTCACCTCTATGTATAGTTGTTTGTTTTACAACTGTATAACAAAATTAAAATTTCCAAGTGAAATACTGCAACTCATACCTTCTCTGGAAGTCTGGTCTGAGCAATATGCACAAAAATAACAGATAACTCAGTGGAAAAGTATCTAGGGAATGTTTTATATTAATGAATCTTTCCTTAGCCAGGGTAAACTGATGAGCTAAGGAACCACTCTTTGTAAGATTCCCCCCTCCCATCTATTAGACTAGACATATATACCTACTCTTTCCCCTCCCCAAAATTGCATTCTTCCAGTTCCCATTGAATCCTTCGCTAATAAACCTATTATGAAAAGCAATAGGTGCCTCCTGAAGATACAGAGATAGGCAGGTCACTAGTTCAAGTACGCATCTGTATGTTTTAGCACAAAAATCCTGTGCATTCACATGTGCTTTCTGTCAGAAAAGAATAATCATTAAAAGCCGCACATTATTCAATCTCTCTTTCTGATCTAAATACCAAAATTACAAAGTGAGAAAAGCTCCATAGGAAAACGTGCATTAAAAAGCAGAACAGATTCAAAGGCGAACCTAAAGCAGGAAGTCTGAACTGATTTGCTGAGCTTGATTAAAATATACAGCAAAAATGTTATGACAGAATTTGCAAAACTGCAGCAGCTTTTAGCCAAGGATTTCAATTCACCGCAAGCATTTCTTCGCCCACAGGACATAAATAATATACCTGTGACTCAAAGTTATCTCCAATTCAGAGGAGATCCGTGTATGAGAGGAATTAAACAACTTGAATATTGGTATTGAAAAGGCACTAGGGGCCCTCAAAACTGAGGGCACTTAAGGCACAAATCCCTATTTGTGAGAGAAGCTGGAGAAAAGTTACTTTGAGAATCTCACTTCAGGCCTCTCGGATTTCAGCTGGAATTGGGCACCAAGCAGGTCATTAACTACAGGGCAGCATTAGCTCTGAAGTGGCTCTGCACATCAACTCAAGCAGCAACCTGTGCAGAAGGCGGGAGCTGAGCTGCAGTTTCGAGACGTTGGCTGTACCTCCACGGTGTACTTTGCTGAGGTTCTACCAGCAGACATTGCACATTAAAAGAAGGAGAGTGAAACAGTTGGTGCCAAGGAGCCTACATCCACATAACCTTATTTTCATGGCATTTACTGCAGACTAACTCTGGTCTCATTCCACAAGGAGCCTGTGAGTGGCTGTAGCACACTGGGTGCGTTACTGAAGTGCAGTAACTGGGGACAATCTCTCTTATGGAAGAGAGATAACTGGAGTAACTGGAACATCTCTCTTATGAAGAAAGGCTGAGGGATTTGGGTCTTTTTAGTCTCGAAAAAAGATGACTGAGGCAGGATCCTATCAATGCTTATAAATACTTAAAGGGTGGGTGTCAGGAGGATGGGACCAGGCTCTTTTCAGTGGTGCCCAGTGACAGGATAAGAGGTAACAGGCACAAACTGGAACATAGGAAGTTCCATCTAAACATCTAAAACCAGCAAATATAACATCTACAAGCAGAAACGGGCAATTCCACAGCATGAGTTGTCTGCCCAGAGGTTACAGCCCTTTCCTATCTCTTCTCCACAGGTGGATAAGGTCCTGCCTCCCCAGCACACCACCACTTCTCCAGCTCTCTTTGCCATGCCTGCCTTGTGATGCTGCGCTACATGAAGCACATCAGCGCTGCCAGCACTGTGCAAGGGAGGGGGAGCAAAATTCTTCCTCACAAATTTTTCCTTTTAAACCTACGCAAGGGGGATGTAGTATATCAGCGAGGAAAAGATCAGGTTGATGGGGAGCCGCTTGTCAGGCAGCAGCAACAGGAGTGCAGCTTCACAAAGGAGGACTGAGGCTTAAGCCTGATCTTAAATGGAGAGATGGGCAGAAGGTGCGTGGCATGGCACAGCATATGGGGTGAGGGGCTAAGGGTCCCAGGTGAGCCTGGTCAGGGTTATTAAGGCCGACTGGTGCGCTGACACTGGAAACGCTACCAAGACCCTTTTTTCTGCCCCAAGAGGACAGCAGTTTTATAGCAAATCCCCTACACACATTTGCTGAACCTTGCACTGAACAGGAGCCCATCCAGGTCTGCAGAGCAGTGCCCTGTGAAGGATGATGCTGCACGCATGGGAGGGGGAGACGACAGGAGGGGCTACAACTTGATGCTGCTCTGCACGTGGCTGCAGTCCCCAGGCTGAACAAGGGCATTGATTCAACCATTGCTCAAAAATGGTAACACAAAACTTATTATTACTGTTTCATTACAGTTTGGCTTTAAAATAATGACTGAGGTTCAGGTTCAAGTTTGAGATAAAAATAACTGGTCAAACCAATTGCTTTAGTGAGACTGCTCAGCTGCCTGGATTTAGCTGGTATCATGCTAGCCTACATCCGGTGACTACGAAATGGAGCCAGGAGCTGACAGCACAAGACTGCGGCATTTGGTCTGACATAAACCTCCTTTTCTTTACATTGCAGTTCATGTTCGCCTCAACTTCCCATGTTTTGCTTTGGGATCAAATGAACCTGAACCCTCACAGAAAAAAAAAAAAATGAATCTGCCTTTGGAGTTTCAGCTGGTGTCAAGCCAAAACCACCAGACCTTTGCTCACAACCAGTGATTTGTGAAACTGATGAAATCCAGAGTATGGATGGTCGCTTGGGTTCATTAGGGAAGATTTCAACAGCTCCATTTCAGTGCAATTGCTTAATTGCTTCCATCTACATATCCCCCAGCAGAGGCAGGAGGACCTACCAATAGTCTCATGGACTCCTCAACTAAATCAACACCTATTTCCCAGAACATGCACACTTAAGGGACCCTGGGTTAACATCCCTATCGGAAATACTTTAGGTATTAATATCAATAGTGGCTCTGAAACACAACTGGTCTGACCACCTCCAACACTATGAGTCTCAAAATCTAATCCTGAAATTCTCTGAATTAGGTCTTCAGCATAATGGTTCCATAAGAGTAGTACATCCTTGCAAGAAGTTTTAATGGCAGGGGAGAAAGCACAATTGTTGCTTAATGGTTAAAATCTTGCCTTTAACAAATTTACACCCAGTGTAGAGTTTGAATTTTTGGCACTTCAGTTTTTTTCTGATTTTTTTAAATTATTTTTCACCACCTTCAACTACAGGGACAAAATGACGTCTCTGTTATTACCCATGCATCCCATGTCCAAGGACAAAGCACATTTAACTGATTAACTATTTAGCACTCTTTTTGCTGCCAATGCTTCCCAGGATGGGGACATCCGTCTGTAACTGCAACCTGCACTCTGCTTTGCTAAATGTGAGATCTCACATATGGCTCTATTGAAAATTAGGAAGCTTAGCAGGAAACCCCGGCTGCTCTGTCTCCTGGGCTTGTCCCCTGGATCAGTTGCTGCCCTGCTCCTTTTCTCATCTGAAAAATTTATCAACAATATTTTAATGTTGTCTTGCCGATCACTGATTAAAAGAAATGCAGAGGATCAAGAATTAATCTGAGCAAGTTCACACCTAGACGCATCCTGAGCTTATCCATCCAATGACCATCACCATGCAAGAACATAAAAAAAATCTAGCTCCGTATCCAATCTCCAACAGCAGGCAGCAGCTAATGCTTACAGCTAAGAGTCCTGTCATGTAGCCACATAATGGCTATACTTGTGGCCATTCTTTGCTCCAAGCTGGCAGCCTGAGAATTTTATGGCTCTACAGAAGGCTAGGAAAGCCACTCAATAACAGTAAAATCACTGATTCAATTACAATCAGTGTGGTCACATAAGTTTTGTAGCTGCAGCTGGCATGTGGCTTCTGAATATTCTGTGAAAACATCGTTAGTTGGGTTTGGTCACACACACTCAATTTTTCTTTCCCAAAGAGCTAAATACAATATTTGTAACTGGGGTTTAGCTTGAAGAAGTCACTGAGGCTTTAAGGTTTTTATGGTGTTTAAAGTACCTTACTATTCAAGGGGTTCAAGGCATGCTAGCCTGCACTTTGGCAGGGCACAGGACAGCAAGCATAAGGAAACTGAAAGTGGAATGTAATGTTCTTCTCTTATCAGGGCAGATATCACACACATCAGACTCTTGCTTCAAACACCCAAGTGCCCCTGTACCAAAGCTGTGGATAGAGCAGAAGTAACCACTATGAATTTACTAGGCAGATAGAGGGAAGAGGCTGTCACCTTTCTGCCACCACCAAATGCTAAGGGACGCACTGAATGAACTCCAAGTCACACAACACAGAGCCATGCGGTCTTTCTCCTTCACATCAAAACCAAAACAGTCTTTAGCCTTGTCAGGTATTTTGGCACCACTTTTCTCTATAGACAGCTCCACCCCACCTGAGAGGAAATTTAAAACTACCCTCAGCACAACTATTCAGGAATACGATCTTAAAATTGCCCTCCTAAGAACATCATGGGCAAGTACCAAAAGAACAAGAGAACAGCCAATGCAAATGCTCTTGATATTCACAAAAGTATACCAAATTGTGTTTTTTTGGGAAATCAGTACTAGTTTAAGCTCTAACTAAAATTAAGACCTTTGCCAAAAACAACATCTAAATACATTGCTCTGGACAGGTTCGTTTCTTGAAATTCCCCAGTTACCTAAGCTTGAAGAATAGGTCTAAATGCAATGAAAAAGAAATATGAAAAAGAGTCGACACCACAGAGCAGAACAGAGGGATAATCTGATCTACTTCCCAGGCAAGCTTTCTGCAATATGGTAAGATTTTATGAAGACTAAAGTCATGACAGTTTTTCTCCTCGCATTTATTATTATATTGTTTCTTGTTAGGAAATTTTCAGCCTATTTCAATGCCCCCTGCAGCAATTCCTGGTACCTGGACTTTACAAGGATCATGTAATATTTCCCCCACCTTCCTCAAGAGAGAAAAGATATCAGGATAATAAAAAGGTCACAGGCAGAAGCGCATCAGGTACTGAACTGCCTGGTGCTGCAACCTGCATGAAAGGAAAAAGGTTGCAGAGACCACGGATGCTTCTCAGAATAAGGACAGTTCATGGAAACCACCTTCATCAGCTTAGCAGTAGAGCTGTATGTGACTTCATACAGTGAGTAAGAAATTTTAACTATAAACCATTGGATAATTTGCTACAAATTGCCAGATTAATAGTTTTGGGGGGAAATGATGAAATCAAGCACTTCCATCTTTTTCTGCATCATCAGTATCTTTTCCTTTAGAACTTTTTTCCAGGTCTTTTTGAGGTGCCCAAAAGGGAAACAAAAATATTTTATTTAACCTGAGAATATTGAATGTTTGGGTTTTCACTACTTATTTTAAAAATCACTGAGCAAAACATTTGGTGCCACACACGTAGTATAGTTTGCAGTTCTGTTTTCCAGTCTGCAAAAGAAACATAAAACTGTTATTTTCTCCTGTGTGTTGGGCTACCCTATCCTTGCTACAGTGGCCCAGTACGAACCAACCTTGCTGCCTTGCAGTAGGCAAAATCTGAGCTGTCAGACAGAAACTTTCAGAGTTATCATGGAAAATATTTTGGGTTTTTTTCCTCTACTCTCCTTTCAAACAAACAAAGATAGACTTAGTGCTTAAAATTTCAAGGATCTTAAGTCTTTTACTCATTTTCAGAAGACAGCAGTAGCAACGGTATTACATGGTGCACCTCGTTAATTCCCCAAACTTGCCTACATTCTATTCTTTTAAAATTGAACTGTGGCTCAGATCAATCTCTGGATCTTAAAATGATTTTGGATTATTTCATCTCTATCAGATTCTCCTTTGAATTTAAACTCACATTTCAGATAGTGTGATAAAGATATGCAGTTACTCTCTTTGATCAAAACCCTGAATTTTAAGAGAAGTAATTGAAAGGATATACTTCTCTACTGCCGTAAACAGACATGATTCTTTTAATAGCATCGCATAAATTTATTCCTTACCTTCATTAATATTGCAAGTGCAAAGGAGGACTGAACTGTGCAACATTTAGACTGTAGAAGTACAGATGAGGCCAAGATTTGCCAGGGACTATCTTTGTTACTGAACAGCATTCATCAACTAGAAGAAACCAGGATATTTCTCAGTGAATAGAAGTCTACCTGAACATCTGACAAGCCCGAAGTTTAGCTTTCCTCCTACCAATTCTTTTACTTACAAACTGAGACGATTTGATCCAGAAAGCTATTGAAACACAGTATTGTTAGCCGCATTTCAGAGAAAATACATTTTGATTCATCCAAACTTGCTTCAAACTGCTATGCACAAAGCCTGCTTATAAGCTTTGAAACGCAAATTAGAATGTATGAATTATAATGTGTGAATTATAGAGTATGAATTCTAGTACTCGGTCAGATGAAGTTTTCCTAAGACTCTCATACCAGGTGTATAAAGAGCTATATATAAGGAAACCACCCCAAGTTGTGACTTGCAATAGCAAAAACAGCACCGTAGAGCTGCTTTATTACTCACGCAGTAAAATCTGTTGGCATGCAGGATGCTCCCGCGTTGTCTATATTGTTCCCAATGAAGCCTCAACCTCATCCAGGAGAGACAGCAGCAGTGACACATCATCTCACCTAGGAACTGTGACGAATAGTCACATTCCCTTGAGAAGTGATGAATTTGAGCATGAGCTGATGGTTTCTGGGCAGCAGCCAGCAGCTCAAGAGAAATGACCTCACATGATGCTGGAATTCACTGGCACTGCACCAGGCTGCTCCTTTGCTTTGATAATGCCACCACCATCAGCCCCTAAATACGACAACCGTGTTTGAGGGCCCATCCCAGGGAAGACACAGGGTTCATCTTGTTTCATGTACAGTATTTGAAATGTAAACACCTCTATCCAAGTCACCCCAAGAGTTCTTTGTAGCAGAGATAGCTTCTTCTAAGGTGTGAGTCTTCTCAAACTACACAGACACCCATTTCCTCTCTAATGATCACAAACAGACTGACTACCTTGGATGGAGACATTTATGTTTGGTAGTTTAATTCCAATCCACGAAGCCAGATCTGCTGCTCCAGACCCTAGAAAGCCTATCAAGGCTTCTGCAGTTAATGTGAGCTGTGAGGGAGGGACTGTAGGTCTTCTGCCTGTCTGCCGCACCTCACAGAAGGATGCTATTTGCCAGCAGCCTCATCTGATGGTCTTCCAGCTCTGTTCATACAGCCCTCACAGTGGGCTGTCAGAAAGATGAGATGGCACAACTGCATGAACTGGTAGTTTTGTCAGAGAGAATTCAGAGGCAAAGGAGGCGGGGCAGGAGGAACAGATTAATTGCTTCGCGCCCTATTCTTTTTTTTACTCTTATAAACCTGGCAGGAGGAGAGCAGCTTTCACAGAGATGAGGTTAAATTAATGAACTGCTGTCTTGCAAAACAGCAGAACCATCAACTGAGACAGGAAGTTACAATACACGATGGTGCTGCTGCAGGCAGGGAAAAAATTAGTTGTTCTTACCACTTCCCTCATTCCTTTCAGCAAAATTGCTGCTTGCTTTGCACTGCTACAAGCACAAAGAAATATGCGGCTTCTACAAGGACACAGGATGGCTGTATTCTTCCAGGAGAAGGAGATCCACTAAAAATAAATCCAGCAGCTCTAATCTTACATTTGAGCTTGTAATATCTAGAGTGATGATACACACCACCTAGATCTAAGCAGTCAATTACCACACTACAGAGACTTCTCCACCTGCTTCTGCAACCCAGATAAAAGCCCTGGAAGTACTATAGAACGCTCCTCACAAAAGTGCCCCCACGCTCCAGTCCAAGAAAGTCCATAGGGAGCTTTTTACTAATCTGATCAGTTAAAGTCATGCCTCTCCATAGAAGATGAACTGGACAGCCAAAAAAAAAAAAAAAANAAAAACTGGAAAGCCAAAAAAAAAAAAAAAAAAAAAATTTCCTTCATTGCACAGATTTAAACATCATGAAATGCCTAAAAACTCAGACCACAGAAATGAAGAGAGGAATAATCCTCCACTGGTCAGTCTGAGCGCTTTTTGATGCAAAAACCATAGGTAACCAGCCAGCCATTGCCTATACGTGTGACAGAGACAACAATATGTGAAAGCATCACGTGAACAGGCATGAAAGAGCAATACATTTTCAAAGGCATATAAAACTTCACGTTTGCGGGGGAAAGCTTTAACCCATCAAAGACATATGAATAGATCTACAACCAAAGGAAAAGAAACTTGTTCCTCTCACTTTTCAGAAACTGTTTCCCCCATCTTATAACTATCAGTTGTTGGGGAGACAGAGCGAGTTTTGCCTGGTCAGGACACAACCATCTGGTGCCCTGACAGCTCACAGGACGAGCTGATCAGCCAAAACAGGAAACCTCGGTTTTGACCTCTCTCTTTGATCCAGCCGCTGTTTTTCATGAAACTTGTAGGAACTGACTACCTTTAAGACTTCTATTGTTGTGTCTAATTTGGATGAAATTAGCTAGCGAGACAAATTTCATAAAGGGGGTGGATTATGATTGAGATTCCAGTCATATATATCACATTTCCTACTGGCTGAGAGGGAAAAAAAAAAAAAAAAATCCAATAAATGCCAAATAATGCCTTGCTTTAGCTTTCTTGAAAAGGACACTGACAAAACTGTGTGTCCTTTGTTGCCCCTGTATGCACCAGTTAAGCTGTAATAGCCCAATTTTGGATGAAAGCCATGATTTAATGCACCGTCAAGCACTGACACTGGACTTCACTTACAGTCCGAGTTGTTGCAACCATCAACATCACTTTTGAAAACAGCTGATGATCAGTTGGCCAAGTATCCAGAGATATTTCTGAACTGAGTTCAGTGATCCTTCTGTGTGCTGACAGACGGTTTCTAACAGATGAAAATGAATGGTAAAATTATCACAGATTAAAACAGAGCCATTTACCTGAAATATATCTTGAACTTGCATTTCTGCTGTTTGTGGTTACAAGCGTCATTTTTGAAGCAGTTTTGCTAACGAGTTTTAAATCTTGCCTGAGTACTAGGTGCTATAAAATCAGTTTCATTGATGCAAATACTTTGCTAAATGCAGTAAGTGGATTAAAATAAAGGAAAGGCACATACAATTTGGAACATCTTTTCAGTAGAAGCTCCAATTCCAAGTCTTTTTAAGTCTCTTTTCCTCTGGTGAAGCCACAGAAAAAAGTTAAATGGCAATCATCTTGCACTTATCTTTAACTCCATCTTATCTGAATTCTGGCTAAGTCTGTTTCACAGATTTACTGAAATCAGAAAGGATCTCCCTAGCTCTGAGTTGAAATGAGTCTGTTCTTACAGGGAAGGCCAGCTGAGATGCTTTCACTAGTCACCTCCAAACACCTTTCCCAGGGACAAGAGGCAACGTAACCACCCTCTGTCTTCACTGCTTGCTCTCCTGTAAGCCCAGCAAAAAAAAAAAATAATCAAGTTTATTGATGATTGGCAGGGTATACTGCAGAACTGGGACTCTGGTATAATAAAGCAAAAGCAGAAGCAAACGCTAAGCCTGTTGCTGGACCATAGGATTTCTTTTTGCAACTCTCCTACTTCCAATCTCAGTGGCTGAGTGACAGCTATGAGTTGTATTAATTGAGTCACAATGCAGGAGCACTTAGTGATTGAAGCCCCATCTTGCACTCATGTAACAGTCTACCGGCATGCTTCAAGTCTCAATGTTCTTCCTAAGACACTCACATCTCCAAAGCCCAGCCACCACACAGTTAGGCATCTATTTTATGTTGGTCATCTAGACTTTCCAGTCAACAGAAGGACATTTACCCTCCCCTAACACAGTTATCTAACGCAGAAGAGAGCTGCCAGTAGCTGCAAGTACCTCTGCCTGTTCATTATTTATAGCGGGAGGAAACTATAGTAGGAGTACTAGCAGAGAAATTTAACTTTTAGAAAGTTAAAGTAAGTGTGATGAACCTCAATCTGCTATATCCATAGGTGACTATACATCATTAAAATCTGTTGCTTATCCCCTGGCCTAAACAATAGGAACACAATCGCAGGAAAGTGACTTTTTTTTTCTTTCTGAACATAGCTCAGTAACAAAAACTGCCATATACCGCACTCCCCCTAGCACCTCATTAGAAAGGATAAAATGCTGATGCAGAAGTAAACTTTTGTCATTTGCTCTCAATAGTGCTGCCAGCTTACTGACAACTCTATGTAAAATGTCTCTCGCAATTACTTAAAATGTGCTCAGACCTCCACTCTCACCAATGCGCACTACTGCAAAGTAACCTAGCTAGTACCTAGCAGGAGGTATGGGAGAGTCCAACAAACATTTTCCCACTTTCCACCCACATCACCTCATTTCTGAGTCACGCCACTCCTTCACTGGCAGCCTAACCTGAGCCAAGTCCCTTTGGCTACAGTCACAGCATCAAGTCACTGTTCACCACCACAACTACACACTTTGATTCCAGGGTGTATAAAACTTCAGGAATTTCCTGGGTCAGACTTAAGTTGCCAGGACCTAAGCACTCCATGTTTCCTCTAAACATGTACTCTGCATTTCTATTAGTCAACTGCTGCTTTCAAAGGACATCCGGCGGCTTATCATCTGAGCTACTCCAGACCGTAAGAGGAGCTGGCAGGATTCCCTTGAACACTTCCCCCAACCAGCTAGAAAGAATTTGCCAGTGTAATCAGGAAACATAAACCTGGCCTTTCAGGACAAATATTCACATGGTGCTGAAAGCACAGTTTCCGAAACTCACAATTCCAAAGCTCCCAGAATTTCACAGGCACATCACTACATCTTGTCAGGCCTCTGAAACAGTCCTTAGCAGAATCCAAACAGCTTCGGCCATCAAGGTCATCACATATTTAGAACTCCAGCTTCCAACTCATTGCACGCTATTTTGCCATTACCATTAAACAACTGATGTTTGGCAGCACTCACTGCAGACACAGAGTTTCACAACACACCACAATGTTTTAGTGGTTTGGGTTTGGTTTTGAGGGTTTGGGGGTGAGGAGTTTGCCTAAACAGGCATAGAAGCAGCAGCAGAAGTAGAAACCAGGCAGCTGCTTGGCAGTGAAAACAAGAGGTGAGGAGGAGACAGGAACCACTTTCGAGTCTATCCTAACCTAACCCGTTTGCTGCACTATGCTCTGTGCTGCTGGGAATAAGTCAGGAATGCAAAAACCCCATTACCCAGAGCAATCAAACAGCTTCCCTGGGGATAAACATGATTTATGTACTAAGCTCTTTTAGGCCTGAAATCCTGGCCAAAAAAAAAAAAAAAGCAGCAACATATCCAACTTCACCCCTCTGTCGAATCTAGTGGCCTTTAACAAGCTAACACCAAATGTGAGAGAAGAATTCCTAAAAGCCTGTCAAACACAAAACGGCAGTGACTACTACGTGCTATGACTCCTACCTAACTTTGCCAAGATGTTTATTTTCCATCTACCTCTCCTGCCTCTGCCATCTGCCGGACCTGCTCCCAGCTATACAATCACACCTCCTCTGCACAGGCACACACGCCGAGGAGGTGGTTTTGGGAAACCCTGGGGTTCCAGTGCCGCAAAACAGCCTCCCTACCGCTACGGGAAACGTTCCTGTCAGAATTCAGTTCTGGGGTTTTACTTTCCCTCCCCTTTCTGCTCCACTGATTGAGAGTTTTCCATCCTTTAGACTTCTTTATTCCCAAAAGCCCAGCTACAGTATTCATTAGAGTTCAGGTAGTAAACAGGTAAACTGTTGCTGTTTAGATAGCTGTCTGGCATACTACAGCAATGCAAAACATGCTACCTCGTAATGCCTGCAAGAATTATATATAGTGCAACATTATGAAATTCTAAATAAAAGCAAAACCTGAAGCATTTGACATATACAGCCACAAGTATCACAGGAAACTATTTTTGCTTGAAGGACTGTTGAAAGCCTACATTTAATTAGCTGCTGCGCTCTACTTTTCACAGACTACCCATAATCCAAACAAATCTAAACAATAAATAATACTGGAACCAGGTTCTGAAAAGAACTGAAAGGGGTGTTTATAAACCAGCAGTTACAAACAAGACGTAAAACTCACAGCCATGTAAAGTCTCTCAGGCTAGCATGTCCAAGCAATCCCACTGAACAGGAAAGGGGGAGAGGAGCTGTACTGCTCCTAAAGAATTATGCAAACTCTACACAGCCGGAGCTCCAACAACCAGAGCCCCTCTCCACAGCGAACAGGCAGCAAGCTGAAGTGTAGTGTACCTACTCAGACCTTCTGCCTTCATCTCACGCGAGGTAACCACCACCATGGGGAACAAACTATTTCAAGACAGCAGTCTTGAAATAGTTTAACCACTGTCAAGTAGCACTCTTCTGCTAAAGGGAGGAACCGTCGTCTTGTTTCTCATCCACCTTCTGCCTCTCATACTCACCTCCAGCTGCTGGTGGTCTTGAACAACTCCCCATCTCTCCTACATACAAATCAGTAACCTGAGTTTACTTTTACCCAGGCGTCCACGTTGTCAGTTCCAGAAAAGTAAGGCATAGTGCTGGTAACAGAAACCTCCTTTAAACAACTCTAGATAACAAACTCTTGGTCTACCAAGAGACTTACATCTCCCTGGCATCTATATGAAGGGCAACACAGAGTGATGCAAGCAACCTGGGAGATTTCTGGAGCATGTCAAGGATAATTTTTGATACAGGTATCAATGGGCCAACTTACGGCTGGACCTACTATTCACTAACAAGGAAACACTGTTTGGGGATGTGGTAAACAATAGCAACCTTGGCCCGTGAAACAGTGGCATTCAAGATCCTGAGGGGAGTGAGAAAGGAAAGTAGCAGATTCTATAATGTATTGATTGATATTGAACTCATTGATTGATATTGAACTCATCAGTTTGGACTGGAAGTAGCTCATAATCACTTATGAGTATTGTGGAAACTACATGTCAAAAACAAGGGTCCCATAGCAGTGACATGGAGCTGAGACAGTCCCTGGCCCAAATAGATGGTCACCCAGGACACTCTCTGACCCCTTCCTCCCCAGCGTTCCAGGGCAGCACTGGACTGATTTCATCATGAACCAACAATGGACTCCAGTACAGGAGTTTGTGGTTTTTCTTCCTGCTACTGAGTGAACATGAGAAATGTATCCTGTCAGGCAGATAAATGTTAGTCTCCGTGACCAGCGTGAGAAGACTTTCACGTTCACACCCATAGGATGTTTACTGCACAGAGTTAACCCAACATTTGCTCTCTAGGACACTTCATTACATTCGGAGCTCCCAGGCCTGAAACTAGCTGGTGAAAATTCATACAGTGTTTGAAAGCATCCAGCAACTGGGCAGTCCATTTGGCAGCTTTTTAGGTCTCAAACTCATCCTGAAAGTTCACCTTGCAGCTCAAGAATGCATGACAAGTTATAGAGCTATATTTAATCATGGGATTGTCCTTCAGTTGGTCTATGCTGCTCATCTCAAGAAAGTCAAGCAGTTAATTATTTAGAACGAATAATCATATTTCAGAAATAATAACCGAACAATTTTAAAGAGCAATAATTCAGTTTCCACAGTAATTAAACCGTTTACTACAGGGCTAAAGATGAGCTATTTAGTTTTCAGCAGCATAATGACATTTTGTTTTCTGGTACGATGTTACAATCTAAAAATAAACTAGATAAATAAGCAAATTAGTACAAAAAGAGTATACCAGACGAAGAGGAAATGTATTTTTTTTAAGTGATTAACCAGCAATCTAAGAATCATAGAATCACAGAA
>VYZM01023525.1:2704-46165 GCA_013398915.1 Dromas ardeola
AAAAAAAAATTTTGAAAAAAAAAAATTTTGTGGCAAATGTTAGATATCCCTGAAGCTTTTGGGATAAAGTAAATGGATCTTGACTTGAATTAGTTTAGAATGTACAGATGATTTTATTTTATTGATTTATGGGTTAAAAGTTTTGTAAAAAACAGAAAGGGTTTTTGTAAAAAGAGTCACTGATTAATGCAATAGATGGCTACTTTTTGCAACAGTAATGCTAGAATAAATTTCAAATATATCTGGTTTATGCCAAGTGCAACGTCTTAACTGAGACAATCCTGTTTGGATGACTACAGAGTACTTACAATTTCTCCAATGTTCAGCAATGTACGTTTCTTTTAAGCTACCTTTTTTATAATGATGCAATTCCAAACGATTTAATAATAGTATTTCCCATATTAACTGTAATCTGTATGTTAATGAAAATATTCAGTAATCAGCATTGAAATTTACAGCTTTTGGTGATCCAGAACCTCAAGTGTATTCTGAAGGAAAGTATCTATGCAGTGATAAGGAGAACAAGAGTTTTAACATGGAATTAATATGCACTATTCATGCTTAGTTTATTGGTATTATTGATGAGTGAATAATTAGTGAATGCACATTATACATCAGTAAAATTCTTTTGTCCATTGGACTAAATTGCACTTATTTGCAGCTGAATTCTGCCTGGGATGCCTTAAACAAAACATGGAAAGAACGGGTAGATAAGCTTGTTGAAGCTATGCAGGCAGCTGTTCAATACCAAGATGGACTGCAGGTAAGATGGTGTGATACACCTAACCCAGTCTTGAGTCAATAGGATTTAATGTGGTTGTAGTAAAAAATGTTACGTTACTGGGAAGGTGACATGTATCACTGATTATAGCGACTGTTTTCTTCAGTAGGCAGGTATTTTTTCTCGGGGTTGGTTGGGTTGGAGGTTTTTCTTCCATTAAAGAATAAATCTATTTGGGTTGTTTTCTTCATGTAGTTGTTCATATATTGCTCGATGTTTAGATTCGGAATTAATGTCCCTTTATTGATAAAGACACAAATTTATAGTAATCCTGCTCATATTTTCTTGTGGTAGTCAGTACTTCATATAATAGGCGAGTTGAAGGTGTGACATGTTTACATGATCTGAAAGGAACAGAATACAGGTCGGTATACTCCCTTGCTGCTGTTTTCTTTGAGTGGAGGACAGTGAAAGAACTTCCATTTTATTCCACCTTTTTTATAAGTCAAATACTTACGTTTGAATATTTTAAGCAAAAAATATTAACATAATGTTACTGGACCATTACACTAATTCTTAGCGTAATTATACTAAGAATATATGCGTACTGGACCATTATACTAATTCTTAGTATAATTTATCCAATCACAATACTTTAGAAGATGACTCACTTTTAAAATCTATAGGTAAATTTTCCAGCATTTTTTTAAGATATCTTTTCTCTGTATGTGCTGTATTTTATTTAATTTTTTTCCATGTTCTTTGCAAGTTTTGGCTGAGTGGCAGGCCTCATGTCTTTTGTCAGTGAGTGGCTGAAAGATTGAAACATTTGAAAAGTTTTCATGGTCAGATTTTGCAAAACTGACATTTTTGCTCAGTGGAATTACTGTCTTTTTTGGTTCATTAAATCTTTAAAAACAGAGTTTCACATGACACTGAGGGCAGTTGCTTGTGCGTTCAGTGCAGATCAAGCAGCAGAACACATCTTAATAATAATGCAACATCTTGTTTTCCAGTGCACCCTCGCTATGTATTTTTCTCCAAGTTCTCTTATTTTCATAACTGCGCAGAGGTTGACTTGTAGGGTTACATTAGGAACATTGCCATTGCTTTAAGTGCTTTGTGTTTCCTGTGGCTGCACATTGTATATCCTATAAGCTTGGTAGTAAAAGAACTGTATTTAAATGACGCCTTATGCTCATTTCAATAGACAATATTAAAAGTATTGTGGGCAGATTGTTAGCTGCAGCTGCCTCATCCTGTTGAGCTTGTTGGGGGGGTAGTTCTCCTTTTCTCAAGGAGCTGTGTAGCAGTGGGCAGCTCTGACAAGCCGTCCTAAGCCTTTCTCCGTAATGAATCACAGATAACAGGCAGGAGAAAAAAAGAGCCTAGCAGAGGTATTTTTTCCCCTATGTAATTACCCAGATTGATATAGGTGTTCTTTATCTTTAAGTGGAGTATTCCTGAGGTTGTTCTGCATTGTATTAGGAGCAAAAGAAGTACTGACAAAGCCTCAGAACTGGGGAGACTTCATTTGTTTTTTAAAGTTACAACTGCATTATCCTAAGGAGATTCAGTCAAGCTCAGTTATTGCCCATCATTATCTAATATGTACTGAATGGGTCATGTTCCTTATTCCTTACACAGATAACATTATCCTTCAAAGGAAGTTTTTTTGTGGTCATCATTTAAAGTGTGTTGTTATTATTCAGCTACCTTCCATCTTTGCTCCAAAGGACTGCAGAACAGAGTTTGTCTTGTATTTACCTTTTGGGGTATTCATAAAAATTGCCGATTTTACTCAAGTAGAGTACTGGTCAGCATGAATAGTACTGGCAGAATATTACTGCTAATAGAAGTTCAGTCTTGCAGCGTGTACATTCTTGTAACCATTATGTGGAATACTTTAGTTAATACTTGATCCCTTGTGTTGCAAAAAATCCTAGGTTCTGCTGAAGAAAGCTGTTTTTGTTTGGTTTTTTTTTTTTCAAAGAGCACAGCAATATTGTTCTCCAGAGTAAAAAATTCTGGTATTTTACTTAATACAACTTTGAAATATGACACTATTTCTCTGCTTATGCTTCAATTTCATACTGTGATTTTCAGGCAATATTTGACTGGGTAGACATTGCTGGCAGCAAGTTGGCATCTATGTCCCCAGTTGGAACAGATCTGGAGACAGTGAAGCAGCAAACTGAGGAACTTAAGGTATGAACTAGCAATTTATTTCATTTATATTTTCATCTGTCTGCATTTTTCTGTGGTGTTTAGTATTTTTCAAGAGTCAAAAGCAATTTTCAATTTCTAGTAAAAAAGAATCTGTATGAAAATTTCAGATAACATTTCATGGCAAACTTTAAATTTTAAAATGTGTTTCATTTTCAAATCTATTCCAAATTTTGGTGAGACTACATTTTTATTTTGTGAATATGTTCTGATAGCCAAGAAATACTTGTAATAGCATTCCTTGTCTGTCAAAGGCTGTAAGGTTATTATGTACAGGGTTCTTTTGCTATGACTTTTACATGTTCTGTTTTCTGCTGTGAACAGCTTCCCTGAGGCTCTGAAAGAATGCCTCCAAAGCTTCACTTCTGCAATTATAGGCTTTATCTAAATGCTCACACAGATCACAACATTCCCAGTACATTAGTAAGCTGAAAATCAAAATTTCAGGCTAACTTAGACCTTTAGAAACCTGTCTTTAAGGATCTGTGACTTGAGTATGCTCCTGACATCAGTAGGCTGTTATGCTATATGTAAAAACTGGGGACGTATAATGATCAGGTAATGTCCTTGGTTTCGTTGCTCACTTCTACTTTTTTTGGCTGTGGGCAGGTTGTTTAATCTATCTATTTCATGATGTAACTTCAAATGAACCATAATCTTACATAGTTCAGAAGAACACACATACGCGAGTTGTGTTCAGACTGCTGTCCCAGTTGCATGTACAAGAGAGGGTGTTCTACTAAAGAAAATTTGCTTTCAGGTCTTTTGAAAAACAATTCTATTTGAAGTTTAAAGGATTGTATTATCACAGCCACAAGAGCTAGAAGTGACTCAAGATGTGTTCTGCCTTTTTTACAGACCAGGGAGAACATTGGAGAGTACTTTCCTATTGGGCATCTCTATCACCCTCTGGTCACAGTTAGCAATATCTGCTAGAATATTAAGACACTGTTGCAAATTTTCAGTTAGCTGGGACTGTCTGGATGATCAGTGTCTTACAAGCATTTTTACCCTGGATGACAACCCCACGAATTTATGAATGTTGAGAGTGATGCATTAGTATTGTAAATACTGCTGTACTGCGCTACATTCAAGAAGGTCATTACTTGTGGTAGGTTTATGTGTATTCTTTTTCTATTTACTGTAGCAATTCAAGACAGAAGCTTATCAGCAGCAGATAGAAATGGAAAGACTGAACCATCAGGCAGAACTATTGCTGAAGAAGGTAACAGAGGAGAGTGACAAGCACGCAGTTCAGGACCCTCTCTCAGAGCTCAAACTAATGTGGGACAGCCTAGAAGAAAAAATCATAAATAGACAGGTAAATAAACTTGAAGGTGGGGTCTTTATTCATGACTTAGATTTTTGAGAAAAGCTTTTTATTAGGTATAATGTTTGCATCAATTTACACATTTATTCCTTTTGGTTTGGAAATTACGGAACTATATATAATATAATTTGAATTTTACAATTTATTGAGTTGCTTTTGTGGTTTTTAAACCCTTAGCAGTATTTTTTGTTGCTTCCTCTGTCAGCAGTGCCATGTTGAATCATTATTATTTCATTTTGATTATTTGATGACATCTTAAGTAGCAGTTGAAAACATGTTTATATGTGCAAAAGTAGTATTAGCTGCTGAACTGAGCGCTTTAAAAAAAAAAAAAAGACACAACTTAATCCTTAACTGTTTCAGTGTTCTTTCCTTAAATTATCGAAGTGAAAGAGAGATTTAAAGATGCAGTGATTTGAAGTGTATTTTTTTTCTAAATTGAATCATTTCACAGCAAACAAAAGGTTTTAAAGATCATGCAGCAAAATGCATTTATATTGAAATTCTGTTTTAAGTGATAAAAAACTACTGTCACGTCTCCGATGAGAGGACCTTCAAGCTTAACTCTGCTGTGGTTTTGTGGGGTCTTCGAAGGTTAGGAATTTAAGCCTGGCATGTAAGGCTTTACAGGGGAATTGCAAACTCAGCTCTAACTATAAAGCCGGTGCTTGTGTTGGATAACTGTTTCTCCCTGGGTTTTATGATATCATGTGCACGGACTCTGCTCTGGGTTATGGTGACTAATGGTAATATAAGCCAATTCAATAGCATTGTGAAACCATTTTATTGTTAATTTTATTTTTACTATAGCACAAGCTGGAAGGTGCCTTGTTGGCCTTGGGGCAGTTCCAGCATGCCCTGGATGAGTTACTGACGTGGCTGACGCATACAGAAGACTTGCTGAATGAACAGAAACCTGTGGGCGGAGACCCCAAGGCTATTGAAATTGAACTTGCCAAACATCATGTATGTAATTATAACAAATATTAACTGAAATGTTCCTTTGATGTTTATCTTAGTGATGAGTCTTGTAGTAAACCTTAGCACTCGGTAAATGATTCTCTAGAGATTTTCAAGATGCAGATTATAGCTGAAATGCAGGCTTGGAATAACTAGTATCTTTCCTCTTACTGCTCAATATTCTTTCCTTCCTTGCGTATGTCATGCAAGTGACATAGGTTTTAGCCGAACAGAGCAACTCACCCTAGTCTCCACTTTTATTCTTACTTTGACTTAATTTGACCCAGGGAACTTAAAAGTCATTGAACCTGCTACTCTCCCTGAAGCAGTAAACTCCTTGATTAGTTCTGTTTAAGCCAGGTCTCACAAAATGTATGTGACCATTACACATCTTCCGTTCTTGTTTCTTCCTTCTCAGAAAATAGTGATTTGTTGTTTTGAATTCTGCAGAATTTTATCCCAGTTGGATCCAACTAACAAGAAGAACGCTTCTCTGAAAATCTCAGCCAGCTTTAGGGGGGTGTCCTTGCCCCCTTCTTCTTCTCTTGTTACATACAATTTAGGGTTTATTTTTTAATATTTTTTTTTGTATTTTTACTGATTATTGTGGCTTTGGAGCCCATGGAAGAATGCCTCTGTTATGCCTTTATTTTGAAGAGTATCTCCCAGGAGCAAGAGATCTTCTCTACCTCCTTGTGTGACTCGGTGTGCTGTCCATGATGATGTGTTGTTTCTAGGCCTGAAGATTTCAAACTAACCTCATAAATCTGCCATTTAATTTTTGGCCTGCATATGTTGCGAAAAGTATTCAGAGTCCATTTTGGATTTAGAGAGAATTGACTGAAATTGACGGTACACAGATAATTAAGGCATTTGCATTGTTTGTGGTAATGCAGCTTCTGAAGCCTTTTGTGTGGTCAGTTGGAACTTGAGCAGAGAAAATACCTACGTGCCCTGTGCAACTACTGTTAGAAACAGGCCCTTAAAAAAAAATAAAATTACAAATCCAGCTTCCACTCCATGAACCTTTTATATTCTTATCAAACGGAAGTGTTTTACTCTGAAGAAGCATCCAGACATCGTTTGTGACTTCATCTACCTTCGGTGCTGAAGGAGTTCAGCAAACACATGAACGAATCTGCTTCCTTTTCGTAAAACAGAGTTTATAGGTTAAAAAGTTCACACAGTAGTGCATCCTGTGGTAGCCTGGAAAAACATCCATCTCTGGAATAACTTTGGAAAGAATAGACCTTGTTCTTAGTGAGCCTCAGCAGGAAGGAAGGGAAAAGATGCATCTGCTTCTGTGAATATCCCTTTTTTTTTTGCCCTGTTAGGAAAATCAAATAACTAATACCTTCCAGTGCTTAGCTTAGAAGAATTAAATCAGATGTGATGCACATTTTGTATACAAGGGTTACTTGTGACTTGCTGTTTCATCAAGTGCTCCGTATAGGTTATTTAAAAGTTCCCTTGTATTTAGCTTTATATTTTTAACATATGCTAGCGTTTTGAGGGAGGTGAGTTTGAACCAGGCCCCATGGAAGACAGCAGTCATAAACTTGAATTTCTTAGGTGGGGTTTACCATTCCCATCCCAACTATTTTGCATATTCTCTTTTTCTGTTCTTTATTTCTGGTATTTTAAAGCATTAATTTTTTTTTTTCTTTTTTAAATATTTCTGAAAACAGCATCCTTTTCCCAAATACACTTTTTGCATTTTAGGTTTTTATGGTAACATTGGATTTTATGGTTGGTGGTAACAGGTTTTTGACCAGATGGAGGTCTTTTGGTGTCAGTGTTACAATCATTCCCCAACTTTTAGCACAGATGAAGTGTCCTGCTAGCCTGACATAACGTAAAATGAGTTGTAGACCTGAAATGCATGAAAAGATGTTGTGGCAGTCAGATTATATGGCACAGCAGGCACATAGTATTCTTATTCCTCTCTCTCCTCTCTTCTTAGACTACTGTTCTACAAGCAATTGACACTACTATATACAACACTGTTTTGACACCTTACCCTCAAAACCAAAGAAAAATCCTATTAAAGAAAATTATGTAGTAAATTAAGGAAAGTGAAAAAATTATTCTTTACTAGCAGTACCAGAAACTTTTCCTAATTTCAGAAAGAAATATATGTATTCAGGAGGAATATATTATTATTTCCAAGATATAAAACCAAAATGTAGCATTTTGGCAGGATGGTCTGTTACTGCTTTTGATTGAAGAGACCATAATGATTAGCTTTAACTGCTAATACCTGTGCTGATGTTAAACTTGCCTTGACAGTGGATTAGAACTAGCTCAGTCACTGTAGTTGCCGTCATTCAATAACTTATCAGCATGGCCAGACATACATACTGTGTTATAATTGTAGGTGCTACAAAATGATGTTTTAGCTCATCAGTCTACGGTGGAAGCAGTTAAGAAAGCAGGAAATGACCTGATTGAATCAAGTGCTGTTGAAGAAGCAAGTAATTTACGGAGCAAGTTGAAACTTCTGAATCAGCGCTGGAAAAACGTGTTGGAAAAAACAGAACAAAGGAAACAGCAGCTGGACAGTGCCTTGATCCAGGTGAACAGGAAATGATCAAATAAAGAGATAACTCAGAAAAAGTGTCTTTTTACATGAAATACATAGATACATGTATTAGAAGTTGGCCTAAATCAAAACCGTAATGCAGACACTCCTGAATTTGGAGAAAGTTTGAACCCAGCTGTATCTTCCACAGCTGGCCACTGTCTTTTATGGTGCAGAATCAAGACTTCAGCTTTTGGCCTACATATTTTAAAAGGGTGAAATTTCTGTGTGGGTATATTATTCAGGGAAAACATCGATCTCATAGTTCCTCATTTAGCCTGCTTTCAGGAGTTCCATGGGTTTTGTTTTTGTTTTTATCGTTTGGATTGGATTGAGCTAGTTTAAATTTTTGGGTTGGTTTTTTCCTTTGGTTTTTTTTTTTTTTTCTCTTTCATTTCCTTTGATTATTGGAAATATCTGATTAAATCCATTGCCAGTATACTTCTGCATCTGAGCTAGTATTAGAATGGAGAACATTTAAGTAAGCTCTAAAATGATACGGTATAATTTAGGCCCAAGGTTTCCACGGTGAAGTTGAAGACATGCAGCAATGGCTGACAGACACTGAACGTCAGCTGTTGGCATCAAAACCTGTTGGAGGCGTACCAGAAACAGCAAGAAAGCAGCTTAATACCCATATGGTAAGTATCAGTATTAGAGTGCTTTGCAAATTGCATTTCAGGACTAACTATCTTTCAAGAGTGCTTATGGTAAATACAGAGCATGTTCTATATATCACAATGTCTGTACAGTATCTTAAAACAATTTAATAGCCTTCAAAATAACACTGTTATTTTCAATGTGGGAAAAGTAGTCATTTGGGAGATGCCCAAAACCGAACCATTAATAGTGTTGAGGCAGAAATAAAAGAACTTTTGCATCCTTGTTCTCACAAAGAAAAACAGAGAAGTGTTTACAGATTTTATCAGTGATTCCTATTCTTCTTTTCCCTTCTGTTCCCGTAACTACATTTAGGCTTTTTCTAAGATAGGAAGGTGAATCTAAAAGCGTTCCACATTCATTGGACCTTGAAGTAAGAGACTTGATTCTTTATTCTTTATCTAACCAAAGCTGACATTAAAATCATCATTAGCACAGATGTAATAAGGACTACTGGCTCATATAGAGACTCTGCTTTAATTAGAAGTGGCAAGCTGATCAGGATACCTGAATTACGCCCTTCCTTCCCTTCCTTTCTTTTTAAGAAACATTCTATTAATTTCTCCACCCCTGTAGAACCATAGAGGTTAAAAAGAAGACACTTAAACTTGATATATTACCTCAAAGGAAGGTGGCTCATAGTGCTCCGTTTATATAAAATCATACTGCGCTGTTAGGCCAGGATATAACCCCAAACCCAGTGATCTGAACTCCTGACCTCCTGGCTCAGATCTAAGAGTGATAGTTACTGAACTGTCCTTGAACTCAAATATGGCTGACATGCTTTCCATTAGAACGCTGCGTTGTCATAGCTTAAAAATCAGATTTTATTTTGGAATGATGATAAAGGTCATCGCCCATCAATGTGAGGCACTTTTTTTTTTCTTTTTTTTTTTTTCCCCTCCAAAATTTACCAGTAACTATTTTTGAGAAAGAAAATAATTTACAGTTTTAAAATCAGTTATGACAGGAAACTAGGACAAAACATAGAAATAACCTTGCAGTTTTGAGCCCCCCCAATCCTTCTCTTTTTCTCTTAAAAAGAAAGACCAAAAAAGAAAAGGCAAAAAAAAGCCTATTTTTATTTCTTTTTTATTTCCTGTGAGAGTGGGGCATAATCACAATTCCACGGGAGTCAGTGCAGCGTTTTCCACTTAAAGTCAGATCAAGACCAAAAAATTTTCCCTGGAAAATTCCAGGGTTTTCTTTGGTCCATTCTTTTGCTATGCGAATCAACAAGCCTTTTTTTATACTTACTGCATTTACAGATTGATTAGTTAAAGAATCTTTAAACTGAATATAATATTATAGTTGGAAAAAATGTGAATATGCCCCCAGTAATATGTAGTCTATATGTACAATAATTTCCTAACTGTACATGTACATTTTAATGGATTTTTGCTATGCTGTGGGCCATCATATAACGGCAGGCATTGACTGGTTATCCTTTAACGTATTTAACCCTTAAAAAATAGGACTTGATTTCAGTTTAGTTAAACCTCAGTAAATCTGTGCAGATATGCGTAAGGTCTCTGAAATGTTGAGGTCACTTGTCATGTTGAGTACTATTTATCATAAGTTCTAAATTCAAAGTTGCCCCTGAGCGGTACAAACCATGTTAATTTGTGACATGAAACTGGAGAAGAAAGCTTTGCACTATATTCTGATTTATTTCTCATTGGAAATAATGTTATGAACCATCTTTTTGAGTATAAGGTCTGTTTCTACAGATATGAATAAAAGAGCCCTCAACCATAATCAGCTCACAAATGGAGTTGAGACTGGGCAGCATTTCCAGCTGAGGCAGTTCCAAGAAAACAAAAGATATGAAGAGACATTACAGGACACCAGCAGGGAAGGGGCTTAAAAAGAGGCCTCTTTGGCTGTCCCAATGCTGCTAGAACATTCCTTTTCTTAAAACAATTGTTTTTCTCAGTTCCTCCTTGAAAATAACTTTAATTGCTCCTGCCCTCTTAAGAGTGTCACTACGGCAGAATTAACCACTGTGATGAGCCCCTCTCTCAGGCTGAGCCCAGCCCCAGTGTTTGGGGTCACTCCTGCCATGCCATGCCGTGTCTCACCTGTGCTGCGTTGCTCCCTGTGTTTATTTCTGAGGGGTTCTTGTGCTGCAGTAAAGTAAGGTGCTCTGGGGAGTTATGGAAAGCAGAAATACTGTAGGGAGGTTGGGAGCATAGGAGGAAGCAGTCTAGGTGACACCACTCTTCATAGTCCTCAGAAAGAAAGTACAGAAGCTTTCTGTCCTGTTAAAATCTTAGCTTTTGATAGCAGGTTGAACCTGCTTCCTGCTTTGCTCTCCTCTGTGATCAGGTACAACCCTGTGGGCAGTATCTCATAGCCCAAAGAAAATGCTGATTTTGGGCTCTTGTCCTGGGAATCAGAGGAAAAAGTTCTTTTCCTCCTATTTGCAAGCCACTTAGTTCTCATCTCCTGGAAGGTGTTCCTCATTGGGGAGCTTGCAGCAACTTGGTACATGTTGGATGGTCTGTTACAAATTTTGAATATGCACTTTTGAGTCAGAGGGATGCCTGGGAGGTGTTGGCACCTTATCTTTAACATGGTTAAAAGAGAATCATTAGTAGAATAGTTAGCAGGTAAAGCAGTTGTTAACCCTTTTTCTTCCAGATTTCTTTGTGTGCTCTTGCCTGGCGAATGAAGGAAGATACAGACAAAATGAAAGAGACGGTGTACAATAAAACAGCCCTCCCAAGTTGTCCCACCCACCTTTGAAGGTGTATAGGATAGGTCTGGGCTTTCAGCGCGCTGTATAATGCTGACACTTTTTGTGTTTCAGCTACAGATGGACTTTACACCAACCAAGTTGTAGCAAATCTTGTGCAATAAGTGCATAGTACTTTCTTTGCCAAGCTTTGGACCTCAGAGAAAGCATCTGACAGACAATGCAAGTTCTCATTTCCTGAAGAATTGGGCCCTTTGCTCATTTGGCTTTTTATTAATTGCACATTTTTCCTTTATTAGTCTTAATCGTACTTGCTAAATGTTTGGGGAGGAATACATATTATACTAGCATTTGTGAAGAGTATTGAATTTCTACCTGACTTATTTTTTTGGTGCTTTATTTAGGAACTCTGTGCTGCCTTTGAAGCCAAAGAAGAGACATATAAGTGTCTAATGCAGAAAGGCCAGCAGATGCTTGCAAGATGCCCAGAGTCTGCTGAAACAAACGTCGAGCAGGACATAAATAACTTAAAAGAAAAATGGGAATCAGTACAAACAAAGCTCAGTGAAAGAAAAGTATGTGTTTTTACATAAAAATAGAAGTGTATATCATGTATTTAAGGATGTTAATATTCAGTGCTTTTAAGCATGCATACTTGCTTGATCTTTTAAGACTTAGAATCAAATGTAGAGACAGTTATGCAGAATTCATTGATATGTTTAGAAAGTAAATAGGATTCACCAAGGTGATTATCCATAATTGAGTGGAGGATGAGTGAGACTGGGACGAGCCTGTTCCATCGAAATGTGTTAACTATAATGCTCATTTGGTAGGACAAAGGCTTTTCTGGTTTTTATTACAGTAATCATAGACATGAGAGAGTGAATAAAATTATTTGATCATTCAAGTTTATCTCCTCCTGAGAACAGAATTGCTGCATTAGTTTTCCTAGCTTTTATCCATTTATTTTTTTTTCTTACAATTCCCAAACGCTTGGCCTTCTGCCACTTACTTCAAGTGACTACCTTCTGTTCAAACGTAGATCAATGATTTCACTGATATGCAACATACGTTTTCTTATTATTAATTTCATTTTGCTTTCATTCCTTCACGAAGTACAGTCCATTTGTTCTACCTCAATCAAACAATGAAGAATATCAATAATTACAAGCAGAGGAACTCTCTGTACAGCCCTGATATGAATAAAGCACAAATTTAACTAAGAACTTAGTTATATTTTTAAGTAAGAATCCTCGTGTTTCTTAAGGTAATTGTATAATGTAAGAATGTCCAACTAATTAATACCCAACATGACCACCTTCTTGCAGGAAGCTGTAAGGTTGGAATGCTCAGCTAGGCCAGCAGTGCGACTGTTTGAAAATCTGACTGCTGTCGTATGATCAACAAAAAATCTGTACCCAACATTAGTGTCAGTTCAGGCAACCGAGATGACATTTGGGCTTTATTAAAAAGAAGTGATCTAGGCAAACTTGTTCTTTGTTTAGTGCAAGAGAATAAATTAAATGAGCTCTTTGAGGCTCTTCGAACTGCACTGCCATCTTAGATTTTTGCGATTCTACTGCTTTTGTATTGAAATTGATAAATCCATATGTCCCATTAGGATTAAGTAGTAGATGATGTTCTAATGTGGAAAATTTTATCTTGATACTAGGTGCTGTATTTTCTACTCATCTATCATACATGATTTTACTCTCACTCTTCTATCCATCTCCTTTAATATGCTTAAATGTAGGCTATTATTTTAAAACTCAGAAACTTTGAATTGAAAATGTGTTTTAAAATGTTAAACTAAAATGGTTTACCCCATGAACTAAAATGGTTTACTTGGCTGAAGCCCCTGCACAATATCAACTGCTATTAATGTATGATGTATCTTTACAGACCAAACTGGAAGAAGCCCTCAATTTAGCAATGGAGTTCCACAACTCACTTCAAGATTTCGGCAATTGGCTTACTCAGGCTGAGCGAACTCTAACTGCAGCTTCTCAGCCAAGTCTTATCTTGGACACTGTCTTGTTTCAAATTGATGAACACAAGGTATGTAAAGAAACAGATGTGTAATGTTTTTCTCCCACTCTGTGGAGATACTTTAACAATGTCCAAATGAACCCTGTAACGCTGGCACTCAGAGAAACATTTAATTTGTTTTAAAATTGCGTTTTATAGTCTTTCTCGCTACATCATTCTTTATCAGACTGGGTTTTTTAGTGTTTACCCAGTGCTTGAGCAATGTAATATTCAGTGTAATTGTCTCTCTTTTTTCAAGGTTTTTGCCACAGAAGTGAATTCTCATCGAGATCAGATCATAGAGCTGGACAAAACTGGAACCCATTTGAAATATTTCAGCCAGAAACAGGATGTTGTCCTTATTAAGAATCAGCTGATTATTGCACAGAGTCGATGGGAAAAAGTAGTTCAACGCTTAGCTGAAAGGGAAAGAGCTTTGGATGATGCAAGGAAAAAAGCCAAAAAGGTAATCGGACAACAGCTGTTGTACAACTCTTTGAACTTAGCTGTAATTATATCCAGACTCTTGAAGAATATGTGCTTTAAAGCACTTTCAAGTAAGTTTGGGTTTAGTGTAACAGACACTGTTGAGTTAGTGGAGCAATTTCTGTGATTCAATCATAAAGCACTTCATTTGGGAGGTGAAAGCATCATTTTCAACCCAAGCAGTGACTTCTGTCTGCAATACAGGATAGCCTGAAAGAAGAAAGTTCCAGTATGGCTTCCAGATGTATATTGGTGCCATCTGTCCTCAAAAAGAAGTTTCACAATCAACCCTTATGTTTTAAAGAATGTGATGAACACCTTTCATTAATCTGTGGGAGTATTCCGTAGTATTTCTTCTTGGGTTTGTGTTGTGCCCTGATTAAGACTCATCACTTCCTCAATCTCTTACATTAGTTACTAGACCTATATCTTCTGTGTGGTAAGATGTCTCCATTTATTTCCTTAAAAACCTAGAGTTTTTTTTACACAGGTTTCCCCACCAGGGAGCATTCATGTTTTTTTTTTCCCTAGATTCATGTTCCCCTCCTGAGGGACATAAATGATAAGATGCAAAAGGTGTGAGAGTAATGTAATCTGTTTAAATGTCAATAGGAAGTTCTAGCTGCTTTTTGTTCAAGTGAACGTGACCATTCAAAATTTGGTCATGTTCACAGCCAGACCACATTCCCGTGTTCACTACTACTCAGTTCATAGAGTAAGAACTTCTCTGAGCAATAAATTAGCCCATAAGCCAATCAAATGTTACTCATTTTCCAGCAGTTTCTCTTGTGCATTCACACACGCAGCAAAGCTGAATACAGTAAATTGTTAATCTGGGACGACAGCTATCTATGCAGAGCAGGGAAGCAGTACTGAAGGGTACTGGTGTCAAGGCCTGATCCACAGCCCTGAACAACAGAGTCCAGGAGCCTTGAGAGGTTTCTGAACTAGTTCCTTTCATGTGTAGGCAGCCCAGGCAAGAAGAATTTTCAAGAGACACGCAGAGGAAAAATCAACTGGCTTAGAAAAATTGAATCCCAAAGGAATGCCGCTCTGTGAAAGCTGGTTGAATCTTTGGTTTTTCCCTGCTTCCTTCCCTGAAGCACTCTCTTTGTTGGGACAGGAAGGAAGATCAAGGATCTGTTCCTTGCCCGTTAAGATAGCATTTGATATAAAGAGAACATTTATGACTGTCCCAGGGAAGATCTTGAGCAGTCATCCAGATGGGAGCTTTCCCCAGTGATTTACTGCTGTTGTCCCATACAGGCAATAGCTAAGCCCCGTTCTTGCTGTATTTGCTATTCATTGTTAAAAATGTAGGAATCTAAATGACCAACACATCAACAGAAGTTAACAATATGTCTTTGAAAGATGCATACTAGGTGTGCAGATCATGTACATAAAAGGTTGCTAATTCACTTGGGAGAAGGGAGGCTAAGTCCAGTGAGCACATGATTGGGCGAGTCCCTGTTTGAGAGAGTAGGGAGAAAAAGCACACCAAATCCTCTCAAAGTCTGCAGAGTATTTGTTTGGCCTGTAGAGAATGGTTTGGGGTTTAAAGTTTTCGGACTATTTTATGAATCAGCAAATTTTAAAATCCCTGCAAATCTCACTTCCCTGCAGTTCCATGAAGCCTGGCACAAACTTATGGAATGGCTGGAAGAGTCAGAGAAATCTTTGGACTCTGATCTTGAAATTGCAAATGACCCTGACAAAATAAAGATGCAGCTCGCACAGCATAAGGTGAGTCATGAGTGATGAAATGCAAAGTGCCCAGTGAGATATTGGTAAGTCTATCAGTTTTGTACCATTCCATCAGCAAAGGAAGTAGATTTGTGGCCTCACAACAATGGAGTGCTTATTAGCTTTAAATTACTTTTAGCTTTAATTAGCTTTAATTACTTAAATTACTTTTAGCTTTAAATGGTGGTGTGCTGCAGGTGAGGAGTGGAAAAAAAAAGCTTCACAGTACCTGGTCTGTGGGTAATGGCTAACTGTGAAGAGGAAAGATATAATAATACGGCACCATGGAAACTTTAAAAAACAAAGTAATACTATCTCAGAATAAGAATCTCTGAAGAGGTTTTATTCATAGAATCATAGAATGGCTAGATTTGGAAGGGACTTTAAGTATCATCTAGTTCCAACCCCCCCCCGCCATGGGCAGGGACACCTCCCACTAGACCAGGTTGCTCAAAGCCCCATCCAGCCTGGCCTTGAACACTTCCAGGGATGGGGCATCTGCAACCTGTTCTAGTGCCTCACCACCCTCACAGTAAAGAATTTCTTCCTGATACCTAATCTAAATCTACCCTTATTCCATTTAAAACCATGACCCTTTGGCCTATCACTACACTCCTTGATAGAGTCCCTCCCCACCTTTCCTGTAGGCCCCCTTTAAGTACTGGAAGACTGCAATGAGGTCTCCCTGGAGCGTTTTCTTCTCCAGGCTGAACAAGCCCAACTCTCTCAGCCTGTCTTCACAGGAGAGGTGCTCCAGCCCTCTGATCATCTTCGTGGCCCTCCTCTGGACTAACTCCAACAGGTCCATGTCCTTCTTATGCTGGGGCTCCAGAGCTGGACGCAATGCTCCAGGTCGGGTCTCAGGAGAGCGGTGTAGAGGGGGAGAATCACCTCCCTCAACCTCCTCGCTACACTTTTTTTGATGCAGCGCAGGATGACATTGGTTTTCTGGGCTGCGAGAGCACATTGCTGGGTTATGTTGAACTTCTCATCCACCAACACCCCTAAGTCCTTCTCCTCAGGACTAGCTTTTCGCAAATCCAGCTACTGTAGGTGAAAATGTAAAAATCACCCTGATTGACCTGGCTTTTCAAACAAATAATGATAATATAAAAGCTCTGTAGTTTCATCAGACAGAGCAAAAGGATGGATGGAAGAAGTCTTTACTTCATTTTTACTTTTGCAAAGAGCCTAGAATAATGTATTACTGAGGATCAAGTGGGTGAGCGGTAGAATTTTCAGAGACAGACTGTGTCTCAAGATTTACCTTAGAGCTGTTTCATCAGAGATAGAGTATTGAAAGATCATTCGTTTTTCTACATTTTGGCATACATTTACTTCTGCTTTTCATGTCAGTCTTGTTGTTCTCCATTTACTCCTATTTTTTCATTCTGCGCAATATCCCCAAGGGTTTGCATATGTAATTTTTCCTTCCCAATGTAGCTTCTGATGATTGCTTTTACCTCCGACAAGTTTTGCCATATATATTAATGGTTGGTTACTGCATCAGTCTGCTTTATTTTTTTATCATCGCTCAGTTTATATGATGACTTAAGTGTTGTTTGACAACCAGGAAAATATTCTCCTTTAATATGGGAGAGTTAGCTGTTGGTCAAGCAAAAGTAGTTTTACCTATGTTTGCTGTTAAAACTTTTAGATAAAACCTACATTAACATTCTGTTACGCTAACTCTGCAGTTTCAGTTTGTTCTGGGATTGCTGCTGTTGCCATAATTTGAAGTCAGCAATGGGAATTTAGGAAAAAAAAAAAAATCTTTCTGTTAATATAGTCTTTCTTGTCTTCTCTGACTCTATCAATCGTTTAATCCTTCCGCTCCCCTCTTTTCTTTATATGAAGTTCAGACTCCTCACGATTACAGTCAACACGTTGTGACTTTGCTTTGAAGTCCTTTCAGGTCCTGAGGTTTGACTCTCTACTTTTATTCTCCTCCCCTCTTCTGAAATATTAAACTTGGTAATCCCATTTGTTCTTTATACCTACAGCAGTGCGTTTTATGAGCCCAAGCTTCCTGACATGGATTGGCAGACTCATCACTTCTCTCAAACATATCTTTTCTCCAGGTTCCTTTCATATAAAATGCCTGCAGAGAATAGCTACTTGAGTTGCTTGAATCTTATTTCTCATTAAGGAATGGGGTGGAATGTGGTACAGGGACATTAGGATTGAAACTGGCGATTTGGAGGAAAAAGATGAATGTGTGTGAGTGAGGGAGTTCTGTGAACTTTGTGACTTTAAACTTCAAACAACACCCCCAAGAAATCAACTCAATTGTTTTTTAATGAGCTGTCAAACCTCCCAACAGTGCAATGTCCTTCCTTGTATTTTGAGTCTTTTCCTTCCACTCCCACATATACCCCCTGTGTCTTTCTTTGTCTTTTGTGTCCAGCCTTGAAGGTTTCCTTGCTCCATTTAGTTAACGATTTTGCTATCTGAACTGAATGTGTGCTCTCTGTGTGCTGTAAGCAATAATTTGGACTCACTCTTTGCCAGTTGTTACTGCCAAAAGAAAAAAAAAAAAAGGCCCTGAAAGGGAAAAGCCAAGATAATATGATTTCTCTCTTGCTCACATCTAGTGTGTTGCCAGGGACTTTTGGGGGTTATTCATGGTCTGTTTATCAGCATTTTTTCTCGTTTCAAGAAGTCAGGAATGGAAAAACCCTTACTAGGTCACCCCATCCATTCCCATGCTGAATGTTCCTTCCAGTACATTTATATGAACCTGCCTAATTTTATCTGTATGTTCCTACCTTCCTTAGAAGGAAGGTATATAGTTAATTACTGAGATTTCGTTCATTTTACCTGTCTGCTCCTGGCAGCTTAAACGAAAATCTACTCTCAGTTACACCTCTGTGAAATCAAATAAAAGTAGATACGGTGTAGCGTGTGTAGTCTGTCAAAGAATGAATGGACTGCAACCCTTTGTTCACCTTTATATCTGTTTTTCCTGTATGATCCTACTCTGGCAGCAATTTCGTTATGTTTTCTCATGCAAATCAAGTAACAACATGCATGTAGTGTTAAATAGTTAATAAACCCCATCAAGTGAAAGGAGGACAGACATATTGTTTGTATTGGAGGAACTTTTATAAAAAACTGGTTATTTTCATTTTGAAAATTATTTTTATTGTAGTTCTAGCTTGACAGTGGTGTTTGTATTCTTTCTTAAAATGCATTTCCTTGTTGTTTTATATGGGGAAAATGAAAGTAAGGAAATGCTGAATTACGAGACAAATGCTGCCTTTATTTTTGTGTTTTTTTTGATAAATTTTGATCCTCAGTTCCCTCTAGATCCTGAAATAACCCTAAAATAGGGACAGTACAGTGCAAAATAGAGATCAAGTTTTAAAAAAGGAACCTTGAATTACCCTAGGTAAAGTTGTCATACTGTCCGTATGGCATAACCCAATGCCTATCTCCTACTCAAGACGCCTCCGTTCCACTTGAACTTTCCCTGACACACATTCCCGTCTAAAAAGAGCAGATGACTATGTGGACACATGGGAAAGTCTGTGGAAGAGTTGTGAGCTATCATGGCACAGGTTGATGCAGGCCAGCTGGGAACAGCTTGTGAGTTGGAGGTGAGCAGGCATGCACGCGAGGAATCTTTGCAATCTTTACATGCCCTGAGGAATTACAATAACTTGTGAGTGGTAATCGTTTCCTTGCTGGATGTGATGATACTGAATATTGCTCTGAGAACCAGATGAAAATCTGTTTCAGCAAAGACTGAGCAAAAACTCTTTTGGCCTAGTGTTTTTTGTGACAAAAAAAGAGAATATTTATTTGATTCTATACATATGAGTTTCCTAAAGCAAACTTGTGATTTATTTTTTTAACTCATTTCCTGCTAGCAGCTCACGAAGGTGTGAAATAAAACACTTCAGGTATTGTTACCATTTAAAAGCTGCTGTGTAGTGCTGGTTTTGTCTTTTGGCAGTGTTTCTTTATTTAATTACTTACTCTTGTCAGTCGGTTAACTCCTCTGCAAGATCAGATGAGCTGCGTTTTCGCGTGCTCCTCTGTGTCAAGCTTCCAGAGGCTCTGGGCAGGAGCTGTCAGAGCTGGCAGGCAGACGCAACTGCTGTGTCACTGTCATCTTCCAAAGTCCCAGGATCACAGAAACCTGCTTAGGATCATGGCTTCCAGCCCAAATTGAGTTATTGGGATGTCACCTACCTGCTTCTTGTGCCTGGATCTGTGTACTTTTGGCATACAGTTCTTCCCAATTACAGTATGCTTCAATCTTAAGTGGGTTAAATGCTTGTGGTTGGAGGTTTCCCAGCCTGACCATGCTGAGGTAAAACAGAATGACCTTTGTAGCCCTTGGGGTGCTCTACACTGGCTTGAAATCTTCATATGTAAAAATGTAGTGTGAAGACTGCTCAGTTCATGGCTCCCAAAGTAGCAGTTTTTTCACATTCTTCTGACTACCAGGCAGCCCCTTGCTGAAATTTAGGAATATTATGGTAGGACAGGAATCATTACTCTCACTGAAGGAGGGATTTTCCAGAAGTTGTTCCAGCAGGCGTAGAGCTACATTTCCAGAGAGGAACAAAATGTAGGGACTCTGCTAGTGTCAATCTCTGTATAATTTCAGGTGCGCTGTGGCACTAGCAGACTAGAAATCTTGTAGTAAGCTTAAAATTTTCTTGCAGCAACAGTTAAAATTTCCATTACAAAAAATACGTCAAAGATTAATTAAATGTGGCCTGTAAGCAGTTAATACTATATGTGTGTTTTCTTTTTCTTCCATAAATATAGGAATTCCAGAAATCTCTTGGTGCCAAACATTCTGTGTATGATACCACAAATAGGACTGGACGCTCCTTGAAAACCACCTTGGCTGATGACAATTTGAAACTTGATAATATGCTGAGTGAACTAAGGGATAAGTGGGATACAATTTGTGGAAAATCAGTGGAAAGGTAAATGAAAACCAATCCAATTATTCAGCAGATAAGAAAAAAGGAGAATTCTTTTGCCTTTGGTTGTGTAAAAGTAAAGCCAGAGTGGCTAGCTTGTTTGATAATTAAGAGTGCCAAAGTAGTAAAATACTATAAATGCATACTTTACTGATGGTATGAAAGAGAACTGGGGGGGAGGGCAGGGGAAGGAATGGTCCCAGAATTTAAAAAGGGAAACACTGACTTAAAGCCCTTAGTTGTCGTGATTTTATGCTGAAAATGTTTTCTTGGAGAGTACGAATGATTTTTTTTTGTGTGTGTGTGTGTGAATTTTATTTTTTTTTCCCCCTAGACAAAATAAACTGGAGGAAGCCCTGTTATTTTCGGGACAATTTACTGATGCTCTGCAAGCTCTCATTGACTGGTTATACAAAGTTGAACCTCAGCTAGCGGAAGATCAGCCAGTACATGGAGACAATGATTTAGTGATGAACCTGATTGATAATCACAAGGTAATTCCAAAAATACTCTTTTTTAATTACTAGATTGCTCATAAGTGTAGCATTTTAATGCTATCGTTACTTGGCTATTCTGTAATTTTTAGAAACATGGAATAGTTTTATAACACAAACATGTCATCAACAGTGTAAAATGCTTTAAAACATACATGGAAGATGACAACTGTCAGTGACTCATTGACACCAGTAAGCATTGAGATAATCTGTTTAATGCTGCTATCCTGTGTACTTACGAATATCATGTCAAAAATCACAAGTGTGCACTTACGAATATGTGTGTAGGGGCAAGAGGTGGCAAAAATTATTTTACTGGAAATCTCTGGGAGAGACAGGGCTTTTTATTTAGGACATCTGCTAACCAAATGTCCATCACACTCATCGTGACTACAGCAGCATTTCAAATCTGCAGGGCTGCTGTATATTCATAGAGAGAAGTAGTTGCAATGCTTAAGTTGTGCATGGGAGTATACAACTAGATTATGGCCCAGGAAGCCTACATTGGCAAGGTACAGTATTTTTTTACTGACGTGTTTTTGGAGATGGGAGTAAGTAGGAGGTGTAGGACTGTGCCTCTGAATCCCAGTTTTGCAGATCAGTATGTCAGAAGTTGAAGTTACCGGTATTGCAAAGGCTACCCACAGTCAGAGCTCTGGAGCCTGAGAGGATTACAAGGTGAAAGTCCCTCTGTTCATCCAGCGGTGACTTCCAGTGCCGAAAGACGGTTCAGTGAGGAGGAGATTTTTTCCCTCATTAAAAATAAGTATTTAGAAACGTGGGTTCTCTATAAAAATTAATCTGAAATATGCTGGAATTGCTTCTGAAATCCCGTTGTACATCACAACTAGGTCATAGCAGTGTCACAGTGTACTGTAATTATCATATCTTCTTTTAAGACCTTCCTTTATGTAACTGGAGCTTGTTCCATCTGCAAATGTGAACGTACTCTCACATAAATATATGAATATATGGCGAGATCGACGGCCTTATAGTCAGACCCCCAGATGGGGTTTTAGTTCTGTTTTTACGATTTTAAACCTTCTCCTTGGTTGTTAGCATTTTATCTGGTCTTTTCCTGCAGCAATCTTGCACATTAATCAAGTGTGTCAGATCAATTGCTGTGATAAGGAGTGTAAAGCCAGTGTGGTAAGGAGGCTAGATTTCCCATGCATTGCATCAGGATGGGTTCTCAGGATCTGCCTGACGTTTTTCTTACCATATTCCAGTTTTATTAGGATAGAATAGAGTGTAAATAGTTTAATGTGGAATCTAATGAGCAGAACTCGGGTGTTTTGAGTCACTTTGATGGAGTTATTCTTGATTGAACTAAACCCATGTTTCGATTTCTTCTTACAACCAGTAGTTTTTTTGTTTCTCTTCACATAATTATTCCTTGATGAATTAAACATATCAAATGTATTTGGTGGTGCCTAGGTTTTCCAGAAGGAGCTGGGAAAAAGAACAAGCAGTGTCCAGGCTCTGAAGCGCTCTGCCAGAGAGCTGATAGAAGGCAGTCGTGATGACTCTTCCTGGGTCAAAGTCCAAATGCAGGAGCTAAGCACTCGGTGGGAGAAAGTTTGTGCCTTGTCGGTATCCAAGCAAACACGACTGGAACAGGCTCTTCGGCAGGTAAAGGAGTACTAATGGTGTTACACGTACTATATGAGAAGCAGAGAAAATTTTTTACAGTCTAGCTGCCAGAAATTTAATTTCATTTTCACTTCATGTCATTCAATTTCATTTAATTTAATTTTAAAATACTAATTTTCTTGCTCATGCATTGCTTACCTTGTCTCCATCGCTTTACCACAGCACATAATAATGCCTCTTAGCATTTATTATTGCTGTTATTATTAGTCTATACCACAAATGCAGAGCAAATGTTTCAAAGACCTTACCATCTAAGGAAATCACTGAAGTTAACAGTCAAGCGTGAAGGGTGATTAAGAACCATGCTCCCTTCACAGAAAGCTGGAGATTGCAATCATATTTATGCCCTTCATGCCTTATTGGAGAGAAGTAAATTTGTGTACTGAAAACTTGTTTACGTTGGCACAATTGCAGTGCATGGCGAAGTACATTGCAAAAAAAAAAAAAGGAGTTGTGCTGAGCGTGCTCAGTGTAGGTACCTTGGTATTGGCTGGTACCGATCCCAAACAAATAGGATGTGCAGCTCTGTGAAGATACACTACCTTGGGTTGATGCTAGGATGGGGTTCCTGTAATAGCGATGTAACCACTGTGTGCAAAACTCCTGCCCTGCTTTTCCCAGTGTTTGTCTGGCTCTCAGCAGGCACAATTCTGAGCTACCTCAAACGCTAATTGTGTCTGAATATGGCTGTGCCCAAAGGTGGAACTTGGTTTCTCCAGACATAAAAGGATCAGTAACCAATGGGCTGTCAATTAATTTTGCTTAAGCAGTGATTTAGGCTATGCAGAAAATACAGTTCTCATCTCTCCAGCTGGTCCATGAAAGCACCTCCTATGTAACTTGTCAGCGTAAAGGCATGACATTCTCAACTGAGCTGCAAATACGCTATAAATCAGATGCCTAAAAGCATGAACAGGCTTTTAGGCTTCCTATAATTTTTTGGGAAGCATGAGATATTTTTACAGTTATGAAAATGTAGTACTGTATATCATTGACTTTTTAATGGAAAGTTAATGTGCCAGTACTGCTGCATGATTAATGACCCCAAATGTGTGCTCAGTCTCCTTGTGTAAGCTGCAGTGTGTCTGTCAGATCCCCTCATGAGTGACTATGACTTCTTGTATTTTAACAGGCAGAAGAATTCCACTCTGTTGTCCATGTCCTTTTGGCATGGCAGGCAGAGGCAGAGCAGGCTCTTCGTTGCCACGGGGTCCTTCCAGATGAGGAAGAGGCCTTGCGTACACTGATAGACCAGCACAGGGTAAGCAAGAAAATGAAGAGGATCCTCTTCCTTCTGATCGGCCAGTTAGAGGGTAGAATAAAGGAAAGGAGGCAGAGTCCATCCCATATAGTCATATCCAGCATCCAGTGTTTGTTTTTGCAACCGTTTCTATAGAGAAGCTAGAAATTTCATGGAGTTGACAGTTTGCTGCCCCTACAGGTGTTGGGCTGTTGTTTGAATCTTCTGGGCTTACTAAGGAAATAATGGACCTTTAGAAAGTTGCTGTAAACATTTAGAGACAGTTGCAAAACCCTTCTGTGGAATATATGCTGCCTGAAAATTATAACACAGACTGCTACAGTAGCAAAAGTACATGCGTCGTCTTAGCACCATTGAGCAAAACAGCGTATACTTTTCTTTCAAGGTCATTTGTAAATGTCAGCTGAATGATGTTATCATCCATTAACCTTCTGTCATGGTGAAACAGTGTGCTGTCATACTTCAGGTGCATTAGGTACTGAAATACTGCAGTGCTATAGGTACTGCAGATACGAGATTATAGGCCATCAAACTAACTTTGCAATAATGAAATGGGAAAATGGCTAAGTGAGGAGCATAGAGGTCATATTTTCACTCTCCAAACAGGAGGTTACAAACATGCATGTTTAAGCCCGTGCAAAACACTTCTTGTAAGTGCAGTAGTAATGGTACAAAGAATGTAGTGCCCACACGGTTACAGAACAAATTTATAAGAGTAATGGATTTGTTCATCATTGCTCTGAAGAAAGTTCTAACAAAACTTACAAAACGGAGAGTGGAAACGCATCCTGTTTAAATTGAGTTTGGGAATATTACTGCACAGAGGAGTGTGTGCAGGGTATGACTATGTAATGGTTCATAACTAAGGAGTTTTCAGGGTACTCAGACTGCAATGTTTTGGAGAAGTTTGCAGATTTAGTTTAGGGCCCTGGAAACTGGGTGCTATTCTTTAGCTGGCAAATGTATGAATGCATCAGCATATGCTGACTAATGTTGGCAGTAGCAATCTACTGTCTCCGATGCAATTAAATTTGGCTTTAGCTGCCTTTCCACGTGCTTCATCAGTTCCCTTTTATTTAATTTTTTGCTCTTCTGAATACAGAGAACTGTCTGAATGAAATCTTAGGTCCACTGAAATCATTAGAAAAAAACATCTTAAATTTCTACCTCTGTAATGCAGATTGATTAACAAAATATTTCTGTACAAAAGCTCAAAATTGTGCTGCCAAAGCTGAAGCATAACTTGGAACCTCAAACCAAAGGCAAAGTTTCTCTCTGAGGAACCCTGTGCAGCTGGGGCGAATAATCGCTAGCTGAACACAACCAGCCTCCGTGTTAGATGTGGCCATACCGTACTTAAATTTTTTTAGTAGGCTTTACAAGGTGTTCTCTCAACCACATTCACTTTTTAAAGGCCAAATAATAGAAATACAGAAATTGTCAAGCTAAGAAAGATTGTGGCACTGCTGCTTTACCACTCAATAAGCACATACAGCAAAATCTTCCTGGAATGAGTAGTCTGTCCTCTTAAGCTTGTAACATTAGCTTTCAAGAAGAAAAAAAGAAAATAAGGGAAAATATAATATATTATATTAGTTTTAAACACCATGGCTGTATTATAATGCTGCAATATTAATATAAAAATGTATGACTGTGACATTTACATAAATATGAAATGTATCTTCCTCTTATCACTATGATTCCTGTAAAATAGATTTAATGCATTAGTATCCAGCTACGTATTGAAAGGCTTCCTCAGGACGGTATTTTATCCAAGTGGTTCATCTTTGTGACCACTACCAATTTTCTTTTCTTGAATACTGCACGTGATTTAATGAATTCTGCTATCTCAGGCAGAGAGGTTTCTGTCACTTGCCGTCCTCTCTAGGGGCTGAGAGGTGTAATGGGTTAATGCACTGCATTAGTTAATGAGAAGCATCCCATCTCCTCTCTTGTAAATGTGTCTGTACCACCGGACTGCCACAGAGTTCTATACGATTAGTATCGTTTACTGAGGAAGAGCTTAATATGCCGTATGTAGTTTGTCATAGATTTAGATTCTGAGATATTCTAATGGAGTTGTGCAGGGAAAACAATGTTGTTGTTGTCTGTTTTCCTCCTGGCCCTGGCTTATTTTGGTAATCTCTCGCTACAATCCACCTCAGTTTTTCCAAAACCATTTTGAACTGAAAAACTCATGCGTTTTCATGAGAGAAGGACTGCTACTGTGATTAGGTCTTAAACTCTGACATTGATTTAAGCTTAAGTCAAAATCAGTTAGTGATGAATCTCTTTTAATATACAGCCTACCTATATCAGGCTTTTAGAACTACCTAGAAGAGATTGTTGCTTTTACACCTTTAATTTCGTCATAGCTTCATATTTTCTTTGTAAAGGCACAGGATAATGTCATTCTGAAGAGTTGTAGAATCTGTTTTTACAATGCTTAGGTGATTTTGAATTTTCTAGGATCTGACTTGGCTGATCTTTAATTTCTGGAATCCAAAATAGCTCTTTGTGGATGGAGAGAGGAGGAGTTAAACTTTCAGAGACGTGGTTCCATTTTGTAGCCTAATCAAAGATGTTAAAATATAACAAAAAATTCCACTAGGCACTGAGAGATGTTGGCAGTTCCAGTTAAGGGTGCTCACAAAGACACACAGACTTACACCACATTTAGACGTAGCAAAAAAGGCAGAATAATAAAACTATTGTAGTAATAATAATTAAAATAAAAAAGAAATGCAAACTGTAGAAAAGATGGGAAAAGTCCTTCAGACTTTTTGTTGTTTCCCCTCCGCACCCAATTCTGGTCCTGCCACCCTTTCCTCTTCTGGACTCCCTAGGAACGTCAATGGCTATGAGCTTGGATGCCTAAAGCTGTAAAAATCCTTCTGCTTTTACAAGATTTTTCCCACATGGCAGCGCCTCTGAGAACAGCTGGTTAATTAGCAGTCTCTGTCCCTGTTCTTGCTGCGTCTCTCCCTCAGCTGCTGAGTTTTCACATTTGTGTTAGTTTAGTATAGCTGCTCCTGAAGTCTTCTATCATCTTGTCTGAACATGTAATTATAGTTGGACATTTCCAGCCTCTGCGAGGAGCTTGATAGTTTATTATGAAGAATTACTGTAACTGACAGACAAACCAAGTCGTCTGAAATGTTGCCAATAATGATTCTAACCGTCATATAGTTGATATACAGCACTTCTAAAATGCTGTGATTTTCTTTTTTTTAACAAGGGCATGTGTCTTTCAAGTTTTTACAATATGGTGGGCTTTTAAGGAGTGGCAAGCTGGGGTAAAAGATTTTAGAGCTTCATTTAGTACTTTATGTGGAATAGACTTTTTTAACATCCTTAGCTTTTCTCAGCCAAATTAAACTTGCCTCTTGGAAGTTGAATCTCTTGTGCGATCGAGGGGCTCGTGACCTCCCCAGACTATGCACTCAGATTTCTCTTGCAAGTTTTGTCAACATCTAATTGGAATTGTTACCTCTGGTTTAGGAATTTATGAAGAAACTGGAAGAAAAAAAGGCAGAAGTGAATAAAGCAACAGGTATGGGAGAAGCTATCCTAGCTATCTGCCACCCAGACTCCATCACCACCATTAAGAACTGGATAACAATCATCAGAGCCAGGTTTGAAGAGGTCAGTATATGTCAAGCCGTCTTCATTGCAACAGTCTGTCTTCGATTGGAACGTAGCTGACAACTAACATGGTAGTTACACTGGGAGGAAATGATCCAGCTGTTGAGAACTAAACATTTAAAATACCCACAGTGATGGATGCAAATACCAGCCGTGCTTCCCTAGGTTTTATTTTAAAACTTAGAGGGCTTTAAGAACTAAAGCATATGGTCAAGCTTCTTTGTTCATATGTATTAAAAAAAATACTGCCTGACACTTCCCATGTGAAGAAAGCTAATAGTTTCTAGGCAGAAACTTAGAAGTTGCAAAGGAAAGAAAATACAGGGCAAGCCTGAAGCATTTTCTAATTGCATTAGGGAGGATTTCACTCCAACGTGTTCCTAATCTAGAAGATTTCCAAATGATTAAAGTGGCTACAAGTAGGTCTCTGAGGGTGTACTACACTCTCAGCTGCTAAGGTGGTATTTTTGTTTTGTGTTAAGTTTAAAGAAAAACAAAATACTGGTGTTAACAAAGTATGGCTTCAGGAATGCCCAGAAGGAAGATGGACACCAAATCCTCCGTGATTCACTGACTTACATGTACTCTTTGATAAAGTTCTTAATATGTTGCCTGAACGTGCTAATTACTGCATTTAACAGCACTTAATTGTGAATATCTGTGGAAAAAAAATGTGGTGTTGAACTGGGAATTCTAGTTACCTATCATGTTTGATAATGAAACATCAGTAGGCCTGGGAGGAAGCTCTGGGTTTAGGTTAGCGGAGCAATTTTAAATATATTTTAAAGCATTTCAGATGTGCACGTGCTCATGCATTGGTTCTTTTACCAAGGTCTTAGTATGGGCTAAACAACATCAACAGAGACTGGCAGGAGCTCTGGCTGGACTTATCGCTAACCAGGAATTGCTGGAAGCCTTGCTGTCCTGGTTGCAGTGGGCAGAGACAACACTTACTGAAAAAGATAAAGAGGTTATCCCCCAGGAAATTGAGGAGGTTAAAGCACTTATAGCGGAACATCAGGTAAGGCATGTTAAGTGTCCTGCACATTCAACAAATGGTGCTCGTGTCCTAGCTGGGCTTTGTAATCAAGTGTGAATCTCCTTAGCTATTTCGTCTCCTAACAATCGAATCCCTTTTCAGATACTCAGTTGTGTGTTTTGTATGTATAGGATGTGCTTGTAGTTTATTCAACACAGAGGTAAAAAAACCCAACCAAACAAACAAATAAAAATTCAGTGCCACAGTGTTCTAAAAGCAAACCTACAACTCCCCATAGGAACAAGGATAATAATAAAAAAAACCCCACATGAAATACATGATAGTGCAACTGCCTTAGAACTGGAGTTACAGTGTGGCTTTACTGATTTGATTTAAAAAATATGTTTATGAAGTGCCAGAGGGAGCTGCTGATGCAGTGAATGCTCATAGGCTTACCCCAGCTTACACACCAGAGCTGTCTCACTTCTCTTAACTGCAGTCTGGACAGCAAGGAACACCTGTGTACTCACAGTCAAAATTCTGTTGTACATCACCTCACCATATGCAGTCAATAAAGGAGTTTGACATACTGTTTTCTAGATTTAGCCTTCCTTTAACAGCCAGGCCGTAGCAGTCTTAAAAGCTTATACTGCCGATTTTTCTTAAAAACCTTTATCTGTGTCTCTTTTTTGTGAATCTGGCATTATGAGAGTCTTTCTGTGCCATTCTTGTAACTTTGGTGTTTTGCTATTGTATATGTTTTTTGTTCCTGTGGTCACTTTTGTGTATTGTTAATTAAAACCACTTCTATCTGATTGCAGACATTCGTGGAGGAAATGACCAGAAAACAACCTGATGTTGATAAAGTTACGAAGACCTATAAAAGAAAGGCACTTGAACCCACTCCAGTACAATCTCATATTCCTGTCCTTGATAAGGGGAGAGCAGGAAGTAAGTAATGAAATATTTTGGGACAGGTCACACACACCATTGCTCTATCTGTAAAGATACCAGATTAATAATAATCTAATAGGTTTGATTAGCTTATAGTGAAATTGAGTGAAATTCTCTTTGATATTTCTAATTATCTCTAATTTTTCATTGTGAGGAAATTTCTCATAGCAGACTTGTATTTTTCAATTTTGTCCTATACTTCTTGAATACTTATTTTTAAAGTGTGCAGCCTTTCATGTGCTATTAAACTTCCAGGAATGTGCACGTGCTGAGTCTTTGCAAATCTACCATTATCTGAAAGTGAGAATATCTTCTTTCACATAAAGATGTGGAGACAACATCTTGCTCTTACTGTCTATGAAGTTATATGGATCCCATTAGAAAGTGTGTTCAGTGAAGTCGAATGGAAAGTGAATCATTAAGTGAGGAAATTGCTTTTTGTAATTTTAGATATGCTTACCCATTGTACTTTATACTTACCCATACATGGAACCTGCTTCTGAAATCAGGTTATTTACTTTGCAGCTGTCTGGGAGATTTGCAAAGATTTTATGAAATGTGTGCAGTTTCACTAGTGCAGCCACTACACAAAAGATACTTTAGCCGCCATGTGGTCCTTCCCCAGCGATGGTAAAAAAATAAAAACAAAAAATCCCACTAGATGCAATCATATCAGGGTATGGGCTCATTATTTGGGACAGGAAGGAGTAGTTTCAGGAAGGTCAAGTACCCTTCATGTGAATGTTTGTTTTGTTTGAACTAAGTGAGACTTAACACATTTTATCATGTTTTGACAGGAAAGCGTTCCCCAACACCAGGCCTATATCTGTCAGCAGCCCAGGCGCAAATCGAAACCAAGAATCCACGAGCAAACCTTTTAGTCAGCAAATGGCAGCAAGTCTGGCTTCTGGCCTTGGAAAGAAGAAGAAAACTTAATGATGCTTTGGACAGACTTGAAGAGGTCGGAAAAGAAATATATTTACTTTATGCATAATTTCGTTCACCCTGGATTACATTGTAAATACTGTAAACAACTTCCATATTTGTTGTATTATATTATATGATACAACTAACTGAAAACATTGTGACACACACGCTTGAAAAGCTGTTCTTCTCATTTTAAATTAGGAGTGTTAAGATGTTTAAAATGTTTATATAGGTCCTCAAAGAACCAATTATTCAAAAGGACGCAGGTGGTATCTCTGTCATTGATTTTCTAGATTGATTGATTTCAAATGAAAAGGTTCTTTCTCTTTTTTTATTAAGCTGAGAGAATTTGCCAACTTTGATTTTGATATTTGGAGGAAAAAATACATGCGGTGGATGAACCATAAGAAGTCTCGTGTGATGGACTTCTTTAGGAGGATTGATAAAGATCAGGATGGAAAGATAACAAGGCAGGAATTTATTGATGGAATTCTTTCTTCAAGTAAGTGTTAAAATTAATTTAATGTCGAACTTGGAACAAACCTCTCATGAAGTCTTATTGTCTATATAGTGTACCCTATGCAGTTTATTGTGCTAGAAGGTCACAGATTTCCCTTTTGAAGTCAATAATTATGATTATTTTAAACTATAATTATTTTACTTAAAAGTATTTCTAGTTTCTGGAAACTCTTTCTAGTTCTTTTGCATTGTGAATCAAATTACAAATGTTACATTTATATTATTGGCTAATTAATAATTTGCTGGACTCAGATTGTCATTTCTACAGTACACTAGCCACTTCAACAGTTACATTTCATTGATTAGTTGGAATAGTAAAATGTACCTTATAAAACCTATAGATAATTTAAAAAATCAGTTCATATGATCATATGATTCTTATCAAAGAACTTACATGGAATAGTTTCAATTATAGAAGGAAACCATGTAATTTCTGAAACCGGTGTTTCCATGAACCACGACCATGTTCATATACCTGTATAATGAGCATCAAAATGTCAAGCAATCAGACTAGGAAGGGACTATTCCTAGCTTTCCTGATGGATTGGTATTCCTTAGGTATGCACAGTTGGGTGATACCGTCAGCCTTCCACATCATGGCTGTGTGCGATCACATTTCCCTTTAGCCACTGACCGATAACAGATAAGGGCCTACTACTTCAAAAAATCCTTTATCTTCAGATTATAGAGACTTTTGCTTTTGAGTAGTGAGGGATCAGAATTGGTCTGCTTTTATGTATGCATCTTATGTTAAAGTTACTCAGTAGGAGAATATTGTAGTGTATATATTTTCCCCCTGCTTTAGGAAATGCAGTAATATAATGACTATATGTGTGCATCACTGTTTTACCTGTATTCACAGAAGTTGATGAAAAAAACCCTCATATCACCGAGGGGTTAAACAGCTTACTCATTTAACTCAATTGGTATCAACTTGTTATAACTGCTAAATAGTCATGATTTAATCCCTGTTCACCATCTTGAAATTTTCTTTGACCGTTTTGTAGAGAATCTCTGTGTGGGTTAATATTCTGCTGCTGTGAACCTCATCTGAAGAAGGATTTCACGAAACATCATGCATGTTTCTGCAGTGGGAAGGCCTTGCATTCCAGATTTAATTAGCAGTGAAATTCTTGCTTGACCTTTCCTCACTAACAATTTATCTTGTTAATCTGTGGTATTTTATGCACTTTGAAGGTCAAAATGTTAAAAAAAAATTACATATATCTTACAGTTTAATTTGCACCCTCGCTTCTCTGTCTCTCTTCAAGCCACACTATGATATTTGTTTTAATCCAATATATAGTAACATTGGAGATCCAGATTGTTTTTTCAGAAAGATTCCTTCGCTCTTTTGAATGTCCTTGGTTTTTTTGATAAGCGTTGTCTGTCACCTAGTGCCTAAAAACCTTTAAATATTTGTGGTAAAACCTTTGATTGTAATGGGATTGAAAAGCCAAAAGACTTAGCTTTTGTTGTTGTCTTACAGAGTTCCCAACAAGCCGACTTGAAATGAGTGCTGTTGCAGACATTTTTGATAGAGATGGTGATGGATATATAGACTATTACGAATTTGTAGCAGCTCTTCATCCAAACAAGGATGCATACAAGCCTCTCACAGATGCTGACAAAATTGAAGATGAGGTACATTCTCTGCTTTCTTAAATTGCACTCTGTTCAACTTGGATCATGTTCTTTAATTATTAATCTTATTTCCACTCCTATATAATTTGAAGTTTACTGGTTACATAAATATTTAGAAAGGTGATATTAGCAGTAATGTAATCATCCAGTTGTGGTTTTTTGCAGGTTACAAGGCAGGTAGCTAAATGTAAATGTGCAAAACGATTTCAAGTGGAACAGATTGGGGATAACAAGTACAGGGTAAGTCTTCTAAGGACCTTCTTAGTTCTTTCAGATTAAAGATTCTTTGTATGGTTACGCAAGGAATTAGGCTATATTAATTTACAGGAATTTTGTATGACAATTACATGTTTTCTTACTTTAAGCTTGTCTAAATGTTATTATTTTTTTCTTGTGTGAATATACAGGCTAAAAATATGGGAAAATGCTCCTGCTTGTATTTATTTTTGCTGAAACTACTGAAACTTTTCAATATATGGTAATTTTTAAAAGCTAACTGCATGCATACGTACCTGCGCACATGCATACATACATACAACAGCTCCTTAAAAGCCAGTATTTTTGCCTGGATACTCGAAATGTTTAAACTGTACCTAGTTTCCTATTAGTTTTGTAAAAACGGTGATATTTTCCTATGGTATTATATTGTACTCTGAAAATCTTTTACCAAAGTGTATTCAGTCCATTTATACTCCCTTGTCATTTTATTGGAGCACACTGTTCCTTCTGAAGAAGTTCAAGAAATGTGTTAAGATATCTGCAGAACGCTTTTAGATCACAGAAGAACAAATATCATATTGTAAAGAAAGATCTGCTACCCCTAGATTCAATAACCAGAACAATTTCAGATGAAAAATGCAATATTTGGCTAAGAGAGTTTACTAAATACTTGTAGATGATTTTAAAAGATCACAAAAACAGCAATGGGAAGGAAACAAAGGCCTTGAATATTTTCCAATATTCAGTCTCCGGATGGCTAGCTACCTGCTCGTCTCTGAAGTAGATACTTTATTTAGAATGTCTAATGTGTTAGTTTGCATGTGTTCTAGAGTCATATAGAGAATTTCCTGTAAACTAATCGTGTCTTTCTTCCATTTTTCATTTCTTATCAGTTCTTCCTGGGAAATCAGGTATAAACCAGTGGAATGTGTCATGAAGTTTCTTTTTTTTTCTTTTTTTTTTTCCCTTTTTTTCTAACGCATAGTGATTTAAGCTTGCAATGGTCAGTCTTCTTGCCATCCTTTCATCTTCAACTAATTCATTGCTGGTCAGCTGTGGTATTTCTTTAAATGCTATGGAACATTAATTGTCTCAGGATCCCTCTCCTTCAGTCCCTCACCTGCTTTCTTTGGCCATTTTCCTCATTAAGGAGATTACTTTTGAAGGAACCAGATAATGGTCAGCAGCAATTCCTATAGTAAAAAATTTTGAGCATTTGGACTGCAATTTTAGAATTACTATTATTTTGTCAGTTTTCAGTTTTATAGTGGAATGCTTCAAAATTCTGTGTTGCATTTTTTAAGCTATCCGATTAAAGGCTAATCATAGTAAACACAGATCCTAGTCTCATACCACTTGTTTATTGCATATTAGGCAAAAAAATTTCAGAAAATTAAAAATCCCTATGTAGTCAAGCAGACTGATTAAGAACCTAGCCGATTGTTGGTATTTTATATACTAACGTGGTGAATCATCAAATACGTATTTTGGAAATAGGCAAATTAAACTTTCTGTTCCAGTTTAGACTGTTCCCTGTCCCAAAGTGTTTTCAGAAGAGCTATGGCAGGTCTATAATGTATTGGAGCTGTGTTTAAGAATACTTTTTGTCAGTTGTGTCAGCAGTGAGTCATACCGCAGTGGCACTGTACAGTGGTACAGGGAGGATACGCTAGTCAGTGCTCACTTACTCCTGTGGCACATACGGATGCACAGCTTCTTAAATTGTTGAATTGTGGTTGCCTGGTAAGAATGGAAGTGCTTTACACAAACCGGGTACCGTTAGTATCTTATTCATGCTGTTATGAAGGCAATAATATGTATAATCCATTCTGGAAATGCTAGTGTTAACAGCATTAGCCATTTTAAATCTAGAGATGCTGAAAAGGTAGATGCATTCTTACTTATTGGCAAAGTCTGTTGAAGTACAGAAGAAAGCACAAAGAGCAGTGGATAATCTTACCACATGCCTCAAGTAATATATCTAAGTAATAATTTAAAATGTTTTCCACATATCTAGAGCAAGCCTCTTTGAAAAAGACTATTTGAAATTATGTTAATCCTCTTATCTGCCATCTGTACTTCCAGATCTGGGAAAAATACAGCATTTTTTGAGAGCATCTAACTCTTACTGGTGCAGAACAGCATCATAGTAAAAATCACCTACAGCAAGTTGGCTGAGGCTTCTCTAGTGACAGTGATGTTATATGGCTGTTGCCAAGAGCAGGCCTTTTTGTAGCTTAAACTAGACTTAGTTTACGTTTTTATTCCAGTGTTGTTACCTCTGATTATTTGAAACGATGGTAAATACTGTTTAAGGAAAGTTGGTATCGGTGCTATTTTAAGGAGGAAATGGACTGAGTTACCATTAGGAAAAATGCCTTGATAGATACCTGTGTTATTTTCCAGGAGCCCCACTTGCCTGAATTAACCACAGCCTAGGTAGGCAGTTTCCAAAGGATACTGTGTCTGACCCTTCTTATAGTTGCCTGAGGGAGTCTAACCGAAGAATTAAGCTGGGATGGGGAAAAAATAAAGAGAAGAAAAAAGATAGTATCTTTAGAACCTCTAGAAAAAATTCTCTATAGAAACAAGCCAATGAAAATAAACAGCATCAATTTGGATGCCATTTCTTTTATTAACTTGGATCTACATATGTAAAATGGTTCTTTTTTTCAGCACATATTGAATGTATTATTAAAAAGCTCTTAAAAATAATGCTCATGTGAATGTTCTTATTTATAACAAAAAATTATTATTGAATTAAGCAGCGAGCTTTGCTTTTGTTTGGTTCCTAAAAGTAATATTCCTTTAAACTTACTCTCTCTTCTTGGCTTAAGTAGTACCAAACAACTAAAGTCATTTAACAAGTAGGGAGCACGTTTGTGTGGTTTGCATTTAAAGCATTTCAGTCCCCTCACTGGAGCAAGTAGGTACAGTTGAACTATGGCCAGCCTTCTCCAAGGGTCAGAGATTGTCCCAAAGAGGTGTATTTGACTCCCGTTGGTTTCAGTGAGTGCTCCGCATGTTTGCGTGTGAAAGCACTTAAACTTGGCCTGAGGATCTGCTATCAAAATAAATATTTTAGTGATATTGTCTAAAAAGTACTGAATTCTTCTGGTTAAGTTTCATGAGATAATGGGGTCAACGTTTTGGTCATGTTTTCTTTGATCCGGATTTGAATGGAGATACTGCATACTGAGTTTGTTATACAGGTTTCAAGAGCAAAACACACGTTAGGCCTGGCCATCAGCCCAAAGGAAGAATGGGCTAGTACAAAAATTTGCGTGAAACAGGTTTTTGTGCATATCTGAATTGTGAAGAACCTTGATGTGTAGAGGAGTGACAAACAGTTTATAGCAAAGGAAAATAATTATACCTGTCATTCATTGTTTCTTTAATGTTCCCTTCTCCACATGTGCCTCGCTATAGGCAAGCAGTGTCAACGCTATACCTGAAAATATCCCTATAAATGAATCAGTTGATAGAACTGTGCAACACTCGTTGCACAGTTGATTTTCCAGCCCACATACTGATCGTCTAAAGCGATGCTGCTTTCCTTTCACCTGACATCATTAAAATCTAGACTGCTGCAGGAGAGAGTTTGCTTAAGATTTTAGTGGTGAAATAATGCAAATAGGTCTTCATTAATTTGCACAAACGCACATCGTAACTAATTAAATAATGTGTTACTAATTTTGCTTCCTTTATGAGCTCAGACATTTCAGAATCAAGCATAAAATTAAACCTGAGATTCTTTCTTACCGTCCTGCCATCTTCTTTGGATTAATGCAACGGCATCTGATTTTGAAATCTTAACAGCTTTAATAATCTGCATAAATAAATCTGATTTTTTTAGCATTTACTAATAATTAAATATCAATATAAACTTTTTGAAGTGTCTGATTCTTAACCTATCAGCGTTGAACTGCATCTGAATGACTGAGAACCTGAGACTGTTGTTTGATTCTTATTGCAGTTTGGTGACTCTCAGCAACTGCGCCTTGTTCGTATCCTAAGAAGTACAGTCATGGTTCGTGTTGGAGGTGGCTGGATGGCACTCGATGAGTTCTTAGTGAAAAATGATCCTTGCAGGGGTATGTAACACCACTGTTAAAATGGACATGCAGATAACTATTTGGATATAGTTGCTGTTTGTTGTCTCAAGATGGAGATTGAATTGTATAAAATGCCAGTTCTGTAAACATCATCTCACTAAATGTCACGTAGTGATCTGTTTTTGTAAAATTTAAATTCCATGGTTAAGATCCTGTTCACTTGCACTGATTTGTAGAATAACTGTAGTGTCTTCTGCACAGTTCTTCCAGCATTAGAGTGGTGTAATTAAGAATTGAACTTAGCCCAGATAGAGTTTATGGCGTGTAAGCTGCTTGTATGACTTGGCAGAAATAGCACACAGAAATGTCCAATAAAACCTTCTCGGCAAGAGAAAAGTTTTAAGGCAATAAATCAAAATAAGGCAATTGAATCGAAGACTAACAACAGCAAGACAAAAAAAAAAATCTCTGGCCAGTGGCTGCGCCCAGGCTTTCAGACTCTGTCTGTGTAACCCTGTCTTTTCATTGGCATCCTCCCCAGAACCACTTTGCAGAGCCCTGAGCCTTGTACAAAGCAAGTGGAAAATGCTCTGGTCAGGAGGACTTTGTGCTCTGGGGAAGCAGGGAGCGCTCTATGACCGTGCCCTCCAGGGCTTTGTATCAAGTGCATTGTTTTGTCAGTACACAGCAACGTAATGACATCTCAGTTTCTCAGAAAGCCTAGTTCTGTAGTGGGAAGGAACGCTCTGTCTGGCACCCTTCTTGGAGGAACAGTTGGAGATAGGAAAGAAGCCATTTGTGAAGGGAGCAGGAAAGATACAAGTCAAATAATAGCCAGAGCAGTGAAATTGCAGAAAGTATAATGACTGAGTACAGAGTGAACTGACGCTCTGCAGCTAGGTAATTCTGTCCTATTAACTTGCAGCATTAAGTGTACTGCATTTTTAGCTCCCAAGAGTTCTACAGAATCATAATCAATATTGTAACAGTGCAAGAACAGCACAGAGGAGTTCAGGAGAGGCAAGTGAGCAAGTGAAGACAGACATCAACTGTCCTGTAGACCTTACTCCAGTGTCAGCTATCTCACACAGCTTCTACTTTGGGACCAAGGTTTCTAAACGGTTTGGTACAGACCTTGAGAGGGTGGAGAGCTTGTATTTGTAGCAGTTGTCATGCTAAGTCGAGAACGTTAAATCCAAAAAGGAGCTACCACAAAACCCCATAAGGGCTGACAGTGTGACATTAAGGCCTAGAAACCTTTGTCAAGAGCTTAAATGGTACCCATAAAACTTCTTACTATAGCATCATAAAAGAGCTGTCATAGCCTTGTGATGACATCTCTGAGTTTTTCAGCAGTGTTAAAAATAGTGTTTTTGCTTATTAACATATTGCATATATTGCTTACTAAAGAAGTGTAACAGTAATGTTACTTTTATTGGTATTGGACCACAGGTCTAACTGAAATTTAGCACCTGATTCTGCACCTGCTACTATAGGAAAGTAATTTGTCCCTGCAGAGCCATCTTTACTTTATAGCTTTCTACCCCTGTTCCTGAAAAGTGCACGGTAGTGGAAAATGAAACGTGCCTCAAAATATCTGATTTCATTGAAGGGTTAACTTGGTTAGTTTTTATGTATCCTGAACATTTTTCTCAGGCTAGACAGGTAGACTGTTGCAATTCCTACTTGGGTTGACACTGAGAGATACAATACGTAATAACCATCTAACTAAGTTGTTGGAATTCCTTATTACTGTCCTCAGATTAAGAGTCCTTTGGAATTTTATCCCCTCTTCTTTAATAAACCTTGTATCCTATGTATCTCTATAGTATTTTCTGTAGTACTTTATCCCTTTTTCATGGGAAGTACACAAGCAGATGAGTAAGTCAACACAGTGGGTCTAAAGGAATACCGATCTCTCTCTAAAATCACCCAGACACCGGGCGTCGTGCATTGGTACCTAATCCTAGTCTTGTTGAAGTCAGTGATGCAGAGTAGTCGGTGATGGCAATGGTGCAGGTTCAGGTTTTCCTTAAGCAAATCTGTATTTCCACCAAGGGCTTCTCATGTATTCGTATAAATCACGTTTCAAAGCACTGTTGTCATAAACAGCTTTAAAAGTACTGGACCCAGTTATATAAAATAACGTTAGCTTATATTACTTCTTTATGTCAGCAGATAAATACCATTACATGAGTATACCTGGGACTGCAGCTGAGTCTATCCAAGCACTATTTCCTTTTTGCCTAGGAGACCTTTGAGACCTCAGAGCACTTAGAAACAGCTTTTGCTCTGAGTCCTGTCTTTTGGCCTGGTGCTCTGAGTTTCTTGCATATGCAGCTGCTGTACTTAATTTCTTCTCCTGCTAACGATTTTCTTTAATGTGACCCATGTCCTGTGTCATTTTTTCTAGTTCATCATCACGGGAGTAAAATGTTACGTTCGGAATCAAACTCTTCAATTACCACTCAGCCTACTATAGGTTGGCAAACCCCTCTCTTTGTCTCCTTCTCCTCCTCTTCTCCTCTCTCTTCATTTCCTTCCCACTTTATTAAAATATATACTTTTAACAATATGCTATACCCATCACATTTAGCTTAATGTGTTCCTACATGGGCTGGTGCTTTGCAAGCTAATTTTTTTTGACACGCTTTAAGAGTGTTTCAAAAACAATTGTCATTCACACTGACACAGTTAAATGCTAACATGTCTTGCATCTCTTCTTGCGGAACATTCTCTCATATGTGTGTTTGTATGTGTGTGTGAGTGCTTAGCCACCAATGACCTCATTATAGTTTGGATTTTATGTTCATCATTGCATGTTGCCAAACTACATAACTTCATAGTTTTGAATAAATATATTTGCTGCTTTCCTGTAATTTGTACTTAGCAATTTCTTCTGGAACATCCAAGCAAGTATTATTTATTATGAACAGCTGTAGAGTTAGCAAAACTGCTCATCAGGTTGTGTCTATGTATTAATAGTTGATTGATTAACAATGATTTAGCACGTTGAGCATTCCATTATCACGCTGACTTCCTTTGACAGTGGTTCATTCCTGCTGGCATAAAGTATTAGAATAAGCGAGTTCTGCACATAACTCTTCTGTGTCCAAAATAAATGCATTACACTGTAATGCATTTTATTTATTGTTAAAATATGTTGGAGTTGGCATGGCAAAAATGACAATAAACAGCCTTGTGATAATTTTCATATCTGACTAAATGAACACCTTTCTTTGCTGCAGCTAAAGGGAGGACAAATGTGGAGCTGCGTGAAAAGTTTGTTTTGGCAGATGGTGCCAGTCAAAGCATGGCAGCTTTCCGACCACGGGGCCGTAGATCCCGACCCTCTTCAAGGGGTGCTTCTCCCAACAGATCTACTTCTCTGTCAAGTCAAGCTGGCCAGGCAGCTGCCCCACAAGCAGTTGCTACAAGTACACCAAAGGTAAGGAGAAATGTACAAGACGGCACTGGTTAACAAATGGAGTATGGATTGGGTTTGGGTTTGTTTTCCTTGCTCCAGCAATATTGGTGCTTTCCCTAGCTGATAGGGAAGAAGTATCTCAATTTTATTTCATAGTCTAGGGAGGATCTGAGGAGTCTCTTCAGTGTATTTCCTCTACTGTTTGTTTGCAACACGGGAACAGAAGTCGTCTTTACATTTAAGGTGCCGCATGAACTAACTGGCAATTTGGGAATTGCTCTGAACGAGCAATTTCATTTAAAAAACAAGCTCTGCCATCTCTTCATTCCGGAACATTTGTCATCAACTCTTTCTGCTTAGTTTTTGTTTCTACTATGAGATTTGATCTTCTTGTGAAAGCCTGGGTATCCTTCTCCGTGACATTGTTTTCCATCTACTGTCCTTCATATTTTGATTTACCATTGTTTCATACAGACACCCCATCATTTAACACGCAACTATGGTAAACCATGGTTGACAAACAGCAAAACGTCAACTCCTTCTAAGCCACCAGAATCCTCAGACTATCAAGGGTCATCTGCAGAGGTACAGTAAGGACAGAGATTCTAGTCTAATGACCTTCCTTCACTAAAACTGTCACTTCACTAACAGCCACTAGAGTTACAGTGCTTCAGAGCTGCAGCATCCTTTGCGTATTAATGCATTGTCTTTAATTTAGACCTTTGTCAAATGATTTCTTTCCTTTTTTTTTTCCGCCAAAAGTCTTTTTTATATGTTCTCTTTGTTACGTTTTTTGACTTTTAGGAAAACAGCCTCAATGAACTTATGTTTAAAGTGCAAATGGTTAATAAATCATAACAGTATGCAAAGAATTGGATGAGCAAATGTGGAAAGTACTTTTTAATAAAGCAATTTATATACTTTGCAGGTTTCTTTCCTAAAATTGTTTACTTTGAGTTCATAGTGTACTGTAATATTCATGAACCGCAGGAAGGAGATTTATAACTTGTGATCTCCAGTACAAAACCCCTAAATAAAGAAATACCCAATCATTGTGAAGAAGATGGCACAAAAGACTGACTGTGATACAGAAACCTTTCCAATAACTGAAAGTTTTGTTTAGGGGGGGTAGTGACCAATCATGACTCTAATAAGATAGCTATTTGATGACTTAACAGGAAACGAGCTTTGGTCTTATTTCCAGCCCATGACTTACATAGAAACTGCTACTATAGCAATTACGATTTTGCTGGGAATCAAGGTGTATGACCAAAATTTGAATGGGCTTGGGCCCATAGTGTCTCCTCTAATGTCATTGCAGTCAGTGAAAAATTTGCAGCTGGATCAGGCTGCAAACTGACTTGTCACTTGTAAGAGTTACTCTTGCCCTGGGCTGGATGGAGGGCTCGGTGAGGGGAAGCCTCTGCCACCATCACCTCTGTTGTATCTGCTTTTCACATTCCTGCGCTTTGATGCCTATTGCTGTTCATGGGACACCTTCCGGTGCTAAGTTTACTTGACCTCGGCGTGGCTTTGCTCTAAGACGCATAACGAACTTTTCAGTCCCTCCTTCTGTGAGAGTGGGTGCGTTACCTGTGCACACTGCAGGCATGTGTATACAGCACTTCAACCCCGCGGCGCTGTTGCTTAGAATGATTAACCATAGCACAAAGTTGAGTCAGTTGTCAGTTTCTAATATATTCCTGTATTTTCTTTCATCTCTTAGCTGGTAACTGAATTGTTAAGATTAATTGATGGTACTTTAAAGAGTTTATGTGGCATGGAAAGGTGGTGTTTTCATTGAATTACAATGAGGTGAAAGCAGTTGGCATTGATTTCAAATGAGGGTACCGTATTTCTCACCTGCTCTTACAACTGCCAGTAGTTTCAGTGAGTTTCTTTTATGCAAGCCAACAAGCTCTAAGATTATAAATGGAAGGATTGGATGGAGCAGGTTGCAGTGAATTTCTGAGGCATTCTGCAGCATTTTCTGCCCAAGAGAGCACTTACGTATTTTATATGTAGCTTGCATTTGGGTTTAGGGCTTAAATGAAGAACAAGCTTGATCTCTTTTTTCTTCTTGCACCAGTGATTCTATCCCAGTGCCTTGCCCAAAGTGCAGCCGATTCAGCGGGAAAGGGAAGAGTGTTCCCTTTCTCCTTATGCTCCCAAGCAGCCTCTGTATAGCAGAGATTTCCAAGGTGTGGCTGGCTGGTTGTTAAACGCTACTTGGCTTGAAGAAGAGTTTCACATTGTGACCATCCCTGTCAGAGCCAGCAGATTGTCTGCTCTGTGGCATCTCAAGTGTTCTTTTGTTCAGATGTGCCAGAAGCGGTCTGAGCTGGCAGCTGCCAGGCGGGCTCCTGCCAGGCCTCCGCTCGGTGCTTAGCTCTAGGCAGCTCCCAACACACTCCCCTGGATCTTGGTTTTCCGAGCCTAATTCTGCCTCACTACTATATGGGGGTCACAGGCACAAAACACAGGATCCTGGGATCCATGCCACTCAACGTGCCGCATTCATCACAGCAGTGTTTGTTCTTCTTTTTGGATATTTACTGAGTATTTTTGTGTTGAGTAAATTAATATGGATACTGCAGTTTTCCTCTTGCTTGCATACGCCTCCTATCTAGTATGTTACATGCATTTTGAGATTTGAGGATTTAATTCTTGTGGCTTTGAAAGAAATCTTCCCATTTGGGGCAGACTGTAAATCAAGACTAATTTTAGAAATGAGAAGGCAGGCAGGATAAGACTATGGAGTAGAGAAATTTCAGACAATATATTGACAACAAGAACTTTTAAAATTAGTCCTATGTCCTTTTTTTCTGCTTTTTTCTAGCAAAATGTTTTGAAATTTGATAGGTTTGTTTTACCATCAAAATACTTATAAAATTGAAACAAATGTATTCACCACCTATATCAAAACCTCAACTACTTGTCTCTGTTCATTTGTCATGTGCCATCAACTAATCTTACATGCTTGAACTAATTATAAGAAGGTGGCATTATTCTTTCTTTATATGCATTGAAATACACACAAAGAATGCTAAAATGTTAATGTCAAGCAGACTGTTAAAGTGATTTTTGTTATTGTTGTTGTAGTTTTACATTTGGGCTACTTCAAATACTAAGTGCTAAAGGAATGTTCAAAACTTCACATCATGAAAATTGTCCGTAGTGACTCAGACCAGTATTTCAGATTCCCCGTGAATGCTGTTATGATGATCGTATTCTAAGCTATGTGTTACCTAAAGCCAGACCTTACCTGCAGTAGTGACAACTGGGAAAAAACTTTTTTTCTTTTTTCT
>VYZM01023525.1:46180-87408 GCA_013398915.1 Dromas ardeola
TTTTTTCACCTGCACAGGGAACACCAATTCAAGGAAGTAAACTCAGACTGCCGGGATATCTATCAGGGAAGGGATTCCACTCTGGAGAGGACAGCGGCATCCTGTCAACAGCAGCTACCAGAGTTAGAGCTCAGTTTGCAGGTGAGTGTCTGGACTTCAGAGCTTGATCTACCACTTGCTTTGTTCTCCACCTGAACACTTAAGGTCACATTAGCGTGTGAGGGGGATGCCAGAAGAGTGGGAAGGAGTGAAAGTCCTACTGTCTCCACATTAGTACTGCCAAGGGTGCACATAATCAGGATAATGGTCCCCTGTTCACATGGTTGCACAGTAGCTACATTCAGCTCTGGATGTGCAAATTCATGACTGCAGCCTTCTTCACAGTGGTATCTCCAATGTATCTGCCTAAGGAATTAGGGAAGAAGCATTTACTTAAAAAGAAAGGGTTCAGTTCTTCACAGTGTTCAAGTCATGTTCAACTGTGATGGAGCAAAAGGGTCACTTAATCATGACTTTTGTCCATTTCTTTTGAAAGAAGAACCGCAGGGAGCAGCTGTAGATGACCTTATTAATGGAATATTCCATAGAGATTTTTAAAACAGTATATGAAAATAGAAAGCAGCGAAGCTGTGCTCATCCATGATCCTCAGAGCAGCTCCGTGTAAGCAAGAGGGCTGGATAGTTACAACAGAAGATAGCTCTACTGGCTTTCCCGCACACCTTAAGCTCTGCAGAGCATACTGAGCAGTTCTGGAAAGTCCTGTTCAAAGAGTAGATGTCTTTTAAGTTATAGGTGATTAGAAAAATGAACCACCTGAGATTTCAGTTTCAACTTGGTGTTCTTCACACATACAGGGAACAAGATTTGTCAAGATCAAAGAGATTCAATAAGTAATTGGAAAATTATGAAAAACCACATTAATGTTTTTCTGTTAAGATTCTTTGTTGCGGTTTTTTCTTCATGGAATGTTGTCTGGGCAGACTTTCACTTTAGCAGGCTTGCTGGAGCTCATTTACTCAGCCCTTTGTTTAGGAGAATGTATACTCTACCCTTGTTTACTTGCAGCTTTCAACTCTCTGGTTTTGATTTTTTTTAAGAAAAGGGGTACACATTTAAAAACTGGGATATTCATCTGCATCTCCAAGGTACATATATTGGGAAATCCTGAATGCATGAAGTGTCCAGATCCTGAATTCTTTGAATTAATAGCTGAGAGAATGGCAGGGGAAAGAAAGAAAGGATCTGACTGTTAAGTGAATGAACAACGCACATCTAGCAAGTCAAGAAAAGTTGCCAGGGTAATACATTTTTAATAAGATGTGCTAGTGACTAACTGTGTCTCAGCGTTTGATCTCACATTTCCTTCTCTTTTGTGGGAGATAGGGCATTGTTTTATGCTCTTGTTTAATATCAAGATGAACTTTGATCATCATCTAGCTTGCCTGCCAGAGGTTTAAAGTTTAGTTGGTGCAATGAGGAATTTTTGGGGTTGCCAAAAACCTAGGAAAGACCTGCACACCTTTTCCATCCTTACCTCTAATACTGATGGATATCTTTTGTCTTTCTAGAAACCAGAAAAACTCCAAGCAGACCTGGAAGCCGAGCAGGAAGCAAGGCTGGCAGCAGGTCAAGTAGCCGCCGAGGCAGTGACGCATCTGACTTTGACATTTCAGAAATCCAGTCTGTATGCTCAGATATGTCAGAGACTGTTCCTGCTACAAGCAGACCGACACCCCGAGCAGGTTCTCGGCCAGGATCAGCCAAGCCTTCTAAAATTCCAACTCCCCAGAGAAGGCCACTAGCCAGCAAATTGGACAAATCCTTGAAGAGATAATGTGGTTGGCTCCGTAAAGGTCTTTTCCTTTTGCATTAAGTATTTAAGTTCGTAAGATGTAAAATATTATATAGAAATTATTGTGAAATATCGCAAGAGGTGGATTTTTAATTCTGCAGATGGCCTTATTTGTGTATTTGTCGTCTTATTTTATGTGTATAATTTTTGTCAGATTTGTTTTTGTTTATGCCATATCCTGTGAGAAGGGGGAAGAGTTTTAATGTAAACTAACAGTTGTACACAGTAATGTGTAGAAAGTACGCTAAAAATAATTGCCGAATGTACAGTGTACTGAATGTACAGTAAGTCTCTGCAACCTGAATAAAATAGGCCTATCACTATGACATTAGTTAACAGTAAAGGATACCTCATGATTTTTTCTTTAAAAAAGAAAAAGAGAATACTAAAAAGCCAAAAGACACAATTACACATTTTGAGCTAACTAAACACTAAAGGATGTATGTCAGAACTACAAAGGAATACAAACCCACATTCACAGTACCCTTATTTATACAGCATCTCTCAGAGAACTCACAGAGTTAATTAAGCACTCGCCAGTAATATGATACTCCGATACCTTGCAGCATTTCTGTGCCATTGCTTTCAATGAGGCCAGACACATTCTGGATATCTGAACTATTATTCTGTAAGAATATCAATATAAAGTGCATTCATGTAAATGTGAGGTTTTCTTTTGCTTGAGTGGATGGTAGCACTGTAACATTGAACTCATTTTGTATCAAAGCAATTTTGCTTGCAGAAAGCTCCAAAATAAACATGTCCCTTAACTTTATTTCTATTGTATTTCTTATTTCACAGGAAGATAAATTTCTGCGTTATGTTTTAGGGCATATATAATTTCAGATGACCAATAGTTACCATAGTAACATAGGCTTTAATGTAATTTCCCATTATCAGCAATCAGATTTTGGGTAGCTACTGTATTTGTTTAATAAAACAGTAAATTGCACATATATCGTTTATGAAATTATATGTAATTGTTGTGTGTCGACAATTATTTTCTCCATATTAAACTGGGACATTTATATACCATGTATGAAAGGCATAAAGAGTAATTCAGTTGCTCTTTTTGTGAGTGAAATGTTTTTGCCATTCATGGATTCTTTGAAAGCATTAATAATAGTCAATTTTCAGTGGAAAAAGGATGCAGCTTCCTGTGGGAGTGCTGTAGAATGGCTGGGTAGATGCTGTAGTTAGGAGTGACAGAATGCCTAGAAATTTAAAATGCTCTCTGATAATATCAGAAAGACTCAAGTAGAACTTGGCCAACGTGGCAGACAAAATAGTCTAAACCTGAGATGTGACGAGTTCCTACACCAGAAAATGCCGTACCTTTAGCAGAGGGATTTTAGGGGCAGTGTGGTTTATGGTTTGTCCCTTAGCATGCTGAAAATGAAGCGGAAGCTGTGTTGATTACACGCAGTTAATGGTGGTATCTGCATTCTCTGCTAGCACTTACTGGCAGTATTACCAAGACGATGTTTTCTGAGTTGTCACAAGAGCTTCCTGCAGACTCACAAGCTTATAAGAAACAGCAAAACAAAATAATACACAAAAGACAATTAAATTAATCAAAACCCACTTGTATCAGGATTTTCTCCAGCACAGAGTATGAGTGTCTGTGGACAGCGGACAGTAACCAGTCCTACACTTCTCTGACCCAAGGATAAATCTTCAGAATTTGATGAAGAAGGCATGTTGTGTACGTACCACTAAGTGACAGGTAGCTCAGTTTTATTGAACTATTTTTTGTAAAGAAAGAAGTGGTGTTCAGTTTCCATCCTCCTGTAATTCAAAAGCATTTATTCTCTGGTACCGGCATAAATGAGAGAGGAAGGATCAGCCCTATAACCAGCCCCCCACCTTGTTCAGTTGCATGAGTTTTCACGTAACCTCATCACCGGAGATGCACCTTCTCCCTTTTATTATCCCCCTCTTACCAACAGGATTTGATCCTAAATTCGCCCAGCCTGCCGGATGACCAGAGTAGAGTCAACCTTTTAGTGTGGCCTGGGATCTTATACTTGGATATTCTGGGCTTCTCCTGTGCAGCGAAGGAGCAGAGGGGATGGGAAGAAGGGTGGGAAAGCCTATGGCTGTGAGAACCATATTGTTCAGTGAGTAATGTATATTTAGCATTTGAAAAAGCTGGCTCAGTTCTAGGCTTCTTTACTCTTTCATTCATTTTCAGCTTTCTGCGCTTTTGTTTTGCTGCCTTCAAAATGGGAAAGCATCCACAGAATTTTTTGAAACCTGCAGATGAAACCTGTAAGTAAAAAAAAATGCAGCATCAGAAGAGCCAGTGGTGCCTTGTGGCCTCATCCTCGGCTTGTTCAGTTTAGGGATTTTGTGAGCCTCTTACTCACATGCCAATATAATAAATGACAATAATTCAGGCTTTGCCTGTGGCACGTCTCTTCACAAAAGCGTAGAGATGAGGTTATATGCAGTTTCAATTTAAAAATTAATGCGTTTCATAAAAATAAGCTCTGATGCAAGCAGCTATACCATACCATAGTCAGTGGCAACGTTTGAACCTGGAGCTGCCTCTGTCGCTGTCTGCCGTAGGACCGGCAAGACCACCTACACCCCACAGCTTGCATGTGAGAGGGGCTGCAGCGCTTACGTATCTTGGTCACGGCATGTGGCAAGAGGACACGTTGGTGAGCACTTGCTGTAATGTTCTGTTGTCCTGGGTTGAGTGACACAGGACTAATTTATCTTCTAATGCTGGGGAAAACTCCACTTTTGGAAGGCTCTAGTGTCTGAATTCGTGAAAATAGCCAGCTAGGCTATGTGGGATTCAAGGTCTCAGTGTTTTCAAGCCTTGCTGGGTGCAGGGATGAGGAGGAGCGAGGCCTGGGCACTTGACCCAGGCTGGCCAACAGGATTGTTTCATACCGTGAACACCACATTCAATATAAGTTAGAAAGTTTGCTGCATACTTCTCTCTCCCTTGATGCTGGTGGCCCAGAGAACTTCCTGCCCTGGCGCCAGACCCCTGGGCCCTTCCCTTCCTCCCAGAGCTGTTGCACTCACAGTGGCCGACATTTGCTGTCTCCTGCTGGGAGCACACAGCTTCCTACTGATGGAATTGGCTGCGTATGCAAGGGCGTGTAGCGATAGGACGAGGGGCAATGGTTTTAAACTAGAGCAGGTAGGTTTAGATTAGACATTAGGAAGAAGTTCTTTACAATGAGGGTGGTGAGGCACTGGAACAGGTTGCCCAGAGAGGTGGTGGAGGCCCCATCCCTGGAGACATTCAAGGCCAGGCTTCTCTGAGCAACCTGATCTAGTTGAAGATGTCCCTGCTTACTGCAGGGGGGTTGGACTAGATGACCTTTAAAGGTCCCTTCCAACCCAACACATTCTATGATTCTATGAGTACAATTCTTGTATATCTTATATTAGTATCGGGATTAATACAGGTTCTTCGGTATTATTGCTAATTATTTAGTCTTATCCTATTATATCTGTTGATATTTCAATCCTCGTGTTTCCATGCTTTTCCCAATTCTCCCCTTCCAGGGTGGGGAGAGGTCATCGGGTGATAGAATGATTATCTAAATGACAACAAATTGTTATGGGTTTTCTCAAACCATAACATCTGTAAATAACCACAGGGGTGGAAAATAAGCACAACCTGGTTTGCTGCATCTCAGTGCAGCTGCCCTAACAGCTGCCAGGTGTTTCCAGGTCTTGGGCTGGATGGTAGCACCTGAGCTCGTCCTAGGCTGGGGGTATTTAGCTAGATGTTTGGTCTAGCTGTGAGCCATAGTAGGGAGGGGTGATGTTAGGAGGTTTCTGTCTTCATGTAAGGTGAGTGGAATTTGGTAGAACAAAGAAAAGGTGCTTTCCTAATCAAACTTGTTCTTTCTGCTGAATTTGAATCACCTGTTTGCAGATGGGGAGGTAGGAGAGGCGGTTGACTTGGTTGCTTGCTTGTTTTTCACTAGTGTTGTCAGGTTAAATGCAGGTAAGCTACCCCTCTCTGCAGAAAAAAGCAGCTTTATTCGTTAAAAAGGGCAGCATTGCAGAGGAAAAGGGAGCTCTTCAGAAATATTGGATGAGACAGCAGCTTAAATTTTACGTAACTTGAATGAAAATGCTTGGTGGCTGATGTTTTTGAGGTATTTTTTATGCAGATTGAAGTCCTTCTGTTAAGACTTGTTCACAGTTTGACTGTTGCAAATGAAGTGGTATCTGACCTGAAGGTAAAAGAGTCTTGGGCGTTGTCGTTTCATAATTAAGTCATTCTTCTGAACAGAAATTGTTCCAATAGTCTGAATTGCAGCTCGGGGTGCTCAAACTGTGTTTCTGTATTTGAAGGTTGAAGGACAGAGTGACAAAGGTGAATTGCGTAACGTAGCTGGCATCCTGGGTGAGTACGTACGAGAAAGTTAATAGCTGTGTTCTTAGCACTCGGATGATTGAATATGAGTAAGAACCCAAACCATAAATCAGGCCCTGTCAACATCTACAGTGGTTTTTGTTCCTCCGGGAGGAGGCAGCCAGAGTGATGATAGCTCTGTCCTGACAGGAAAAACTGACTTGGAGCTTTTTGTGGGGGTCACGATGGTCCTTCCAGCATTTAGAAAAATATCCAACGCCATTAATTTTTTTTTTTTTTGCTCTTTTTGGGGCTTGATCGCAGCTCTTCCAAGTCCTCTTTTATTGGCAGAATAGCGGGAACCTAGGGACCTATGGAAGAGTTTGCACTGTCTGGGCTATTTTTAAAGGTGATGAGTTCATACGATAAAGAAATATCTCTACATTTAAAAGCCTGCAATCAAATCATAAGACGGGAAACAAGTCAGTTCAAAAGGAGGATGAAAAGTGGGCTTGTAAATACTGCGAATATTGAGCAACCCCACGTTTGCTGATCGGAAGAGGAGGCATAGCTTCTCTTCTAGCAATGCTGATTTGGAGCTTCGTAGACCAAATCATCCCAACAAGGTAATTGGGAGGAGGGAATGTTCACCAAAGGCTGCTACAGGAACTGAAGGGTGAAGTACCTGAGCTGCCACCTGGAGTTCTCTCATCTCATGTGAACACGAGCGGATAGAAAAGTGTCAAACATACATGCAAGCTTTTTCTTAAAAGGCACTGGAAAGCTCTGAGAAACTGCTGGTCAGTTTGGACTTGAAAAAATGATAGAAGCAATAATAAATGATATATTAGTGGAAACCTGAATAAATACACTAAGGAAGAGTTGGCTTAGCTTCTGGAGGGAAGTCACGCCTTACAAGCTGCCTGGAAGCCCTTGAAAGGATCAGTTAGTGTGGACAAAGGCTGAGATAGACCACGTGGTTTCCAAAATAATTCAGCAACGTCTCTCGCCACAAATTCTTAAAGAAGTAAGCACTTATGGGATCAAAAGAATGGTCTTCATGAGGTTAAATAGGACAGTGCAGGAGAAGGTGGTCAGTTTTAACACAAGGAAGAGGTCTGCAGTGGAGCCCTTGACAGGTTTTAACGCAAAGCTGTGCGCGCTGGCTCGGAGGTTCCTGAAGTGCACGTTGTTGGAAGGGTGCTCTGGAAAAAAGCATCACTGTGTTTCTGTGATTCATCGCGCCTCCGGGGAGGTGTGCATTGCTTTCCACTGACACTGAGGATCCCGCAGTGACTAGCTCAGCCCTAGCCAACTAACCTTTAAATGGCTAATTCAAGTCGAACGAATCCCACCCCAAATTAATGAGTTTATTTCTAGCTAAGGGTAACATGGGATGGGATTTTCATTAATGATTTGGAAGTGCTGCTGCTGCTGGCTTTTGTCACTTATGCACCCTTTCGGTGCACTAAATGTATTTTAAGGATATGCAAAGCGTGGACCATCATGTAATTTAGCACTATTTCTAGCCACGTTCGGGAAATGCAAACCATGTAAGACTGGTGGAGAATCCAGTCGCATTATTGCTCTCAAAGACTTTAGGAACTTTTGAGCGTTCCTGGGGTCCTTCAGCAGCAAACCCAGGTGTGAGCAAGTGTGTTCCCCTCTGTGTTGCTCCCAGTCACATCCACCTCTGCACAGCACCTGCAGATCCTGGTTCCTGTGGGTTCTCCAATCATTCATCTTTCTGGGATCCACTGGCATCAGCATAAATGAATATGGGACACCCTGGCCAGCCATGCACTTCCTCAAGATCCAAACCGTTTAAAAACTTCAGTCATTGAAGATGATACCACATTGATGTGTTTCTCTTCAAGTGTCCTGTGGATCAGAGGGAGTTAACAGGAAGGGGTTTTCCCAAAAGATACGAGCTGTTTGTTACTTTGCTGTGGTTGCTTTGGGTTTTTTCTCTATTTGCATTCTAAATAAGCACATCTGAGTGTGGCCGTACATAAATACCTCCTTCTGGAATGAAGAAAAATAAAAACAATTAAGTAAGTGTTAAGTTCTGGGTGAATATTTACTGAGATGAATATTTACTGAAAACTATTTATTTGAATAGCTCTCCACTCAGTCAGAAATTAATCTGGAGCACAGTTTATTATATTGGAACTCAAGGGCAAGCCATAGCCATTCATTTTAAAGCAAACTTAATTTGTTCTGTAAAAATACAATGAGATGCAGTAAACAAACCACAAGTAAATTAGGCGAGCCTAACGCCTTTCTCAAAAGGCAAAACGCTAGCAGTGGATGCCATTTCCACGTATTGCTATTGTTTTTTTTCCCCGCAGAGTATATTTGCAAATATTGGTGCGGTTGTTCTGAGCTGAAGAGCAGCTCTGCGGCGTTTCCTAGGAAAATGAACCCGCTGAATTCCCCGGCCCGTGTGCGTGGCTCTCTAACAAAAGCCGAAGCGACGCTTCCCATGGCCAGATGGTGAGGAGGCTGCGAGAGCCGCCCGGCCCCTGCTCCTCACCTCGGGCTGAACCTCCCGGCGCGGAACCGCGGGGTGATGGGGGTGATGGTCCCCGCGCGGGCACAGCCGCCTCCGCGCAGGCACAGCCACCGCCTCCTGACCTGGGAGGCCTGGCAGCGAACGGGCTGCCGGGGGGCAATGGCTCGTAATTTCTGCCGACGTTGGGGAATATCGTTAGCCTGACCACAGCGTTTTGAGGCGCTGGAAAGTCTTCATAAGTCCGCTGATGTGGTCACTTGGCCAACACAGTCTTCTCCATGGGATTTCTTTTTTTTTTTTTTATACACGCTCTCTGTTTACCTGGGAGATGAAATAGTGAAGAAATAATCGTCAGTCTGTTACCCCCCCATGCTTCAGGGTTTTTTTCTCCACTCTTTTTTTTCCCAGCTTATGAGGGCTTATTAAATATTTCCAGATTTTTGAGGAGGATTTTGTTCTTAACGATGCAAAAGAATTTTAATATAGCTTTTGCTAATGGAAAAGCTCTTCTTAATTACTGATGGAAACTTCAGCCCCTGAGTGAGCGCTTAGTATTTGGTAGCTTTAAAGCTTTACACGCGAGAGAGCTTCTCCTTCCCTCCGAGCTCCTGCTCTGTTTCCAGGGATGTGTGTGTGACTATCCAAAAATGTTGCCATGATCTCAGCCAGTGCAAACCCTGGTCCAGCCCAAGTCCTCCCTGAGGCTGTAGTGTCTACAGGGGCATTAGGCTACTGCCCCCACCCTCTGTCCCCATCGCAGGGGCAACGCCTGGAGGTCAGCACAGGGGGAGTCTGCCCTCTCAGCGGCAGAGTAACAAAACGCAGCAGAGCGTTTGCAGGCAGAGCTGGTGGCTGGGGTGGGTGGCAGGCAGCCGCTTGGTGGCCCAGGTTCATGAGAACAAGGCTTCTGCGATAGCTGGGCTCACTCACCACCAGCAGTGAGAGGACTTATTTCCTCCAGCCAGACCATGCTGGTGCTGGGAAGGTTCTGCACATGTTGGACCTGTCCTCTGTCTAATGCCAGGTGGCTTCATCAGGCTCAGGGCTGGCTGCTGCTTTCAGTTGTAGCTGCATCATGAAGCGATGGCGATGTAGAGGGCAAGAATTGCCCCAGTAATTTCCAAAGTCTGCAACTGAATAGCTCTTTACTTGGTCAGGAATAGTTATCAGTAACAACATCTCCTGTTAGCTGCTCTCATGTTTCCTCTTTGGCAGGAATCTGAGCATCCTCCCTCCGTGTCCTCCAGAGGGGCTTTCTGGAAGAGTGTGGCAGGTGGGAATTTGGGAAACCTGATCTACTTTTCTCAAGGTGCACACATGTAACTGTGTATTGAATCCGTAGTTCCAAGTACTTGCACCGGAGGTGGAAGTGGGACCATGCCATCACCTTGTGTGTCCTGCTGGTCCGTGGAGGTGGACCAGGATTTATGCTGCTTGCTGCAGCACGCGAGGACCTTGTAGGAGTAACTGAGTAGTGGGACTCACACCTGTAAGATACACTTTGTTCTTTTCTAACCTTCCCTCAAGGGCAGGACTTGTTATGGAGAATTCCAGTTTGATCGTGTTTTTTTATTCACAAATCTCCATGATTTTTGTGTTGGAAGGACTGTTGAAGATGCATTCATTTCTTCTCCTAAAGGAAGGTAGTAAGTTTTTCCTTTTTTCTTAGAATATGGCTAAAATTTAGAATTAATGCCTCTAAAACCTGTCTTTGAAAAAGATAAAAGTTTCTCTTTTTGTAGAAAATGCCATTGTGTTGGAAGGGGCAGAATGGTCTCCTGTAGTTCTTATTAACTATGATTTGAGTTAAACTAGTTTTGTCAGAAAAGAGAGGTAGATAATGCAGAATCATTCCTTTGCTTTATTAACTTTTTCTCTAGTTTATGTTATTCTTGTCTAGTGAAACACTAGTAGAAGTAGAGAATTAGCCAGGAATTTCCTAAATAGCAATGCAAACTCAAAATGGGGATTATCAGCTGGAGTTGAGTTTTTCAATCAAAATGGCAGAGATTAAGGAATCTTTTCGTTGTTTTAGGCATATGGGCTGCTATATGCAGGAATGTCTTTTCATATTATGTCTTTATATATTAGTAGTCAGACTCTGGCCCTGAACACAATGTTATTAAACTCCAGGGTATAAGATGTGGTCTCCAACTCTACATAAATAAAAGCAAATATTTTCAACTGAGTACTCAAATGATGTTGAGGGAGTTTGAGTTCAGGCTCAGTGATGTCATTCAGCCATTAAAAAAGTCTGAAAAAATACATGTGTGCAATAATTATGTAGGGTATGATTGTTAAAGTACTGCAAACATTTAGAAACACCTGTTGGATGGGCAATATTTTAGGCAGCTGCGTTAACACCTAGTGATGATTTGGAGAGTTCTGGTTTGGGTGTTGGCAGTGGCTTTTTGCGATTGAGTGCTTGTGTGTGAGCTTACCAGACTGAGGTCATTTGCAGTCCAACACAAGGGTGTATATGTGGTTTGGAAGGTAGAGTTTAGAGATAAAATCAGTTGGATTAAAATCGAAGAGAAGACATCATTTTGTTGTTGTGATATTAACTTGCAAGGAAACATTTTTCCTGTAAATTGTACTGCGTAATCTCGCATGTGTAGTCTCAGACTGGAGCACCAGCTGTGTCTATCGCTGGAGAGATCTAGTGAACAATGCATGTCAGAGAAAATTATAGTATAATTTGTTCATACCTCTTAGAATAGCAGAAATAAGCTGAAATCCATGTGCTTGTAGACAAAAGGTTTTGTCCTATTTCCTATGCTGTCCAAGGATGCTATATCACAGGGATAAAATGCCATTGCAACGGATGACAAAGAAAAAGCATATTAAAGCGTACGTCCTAATTAAAGTCTGAAATAAGTGTGCAATTCAAGTAGAAATTACTGACAGAACTTGCCAATTAAAACATGAGCAGCAAGTCCTGTAGCAAAAAGATGTTTTCCTGGCTCTAAGCATTTGAGTGGGTGGGGGACTGAGTTTGGGATTGACTCAATCAAGATGGCCAATAATCAAGTTAAATTTATATGTTTTTAAATTGGTGTTTAGTTGTGTTTTCTGTCAAGGTTTTTCCTCAGTTAGTCTTTCAGGAGGGAAGAGCAGCCAAAAGAAAACAAGGAGTCTCAGATTTAATGTCGTATCTTGCAATAGCTATTATTTGGCAGGGCTGTGTTCTGAAAGTGAAGCAGAAGATGAACTGTGCTGCTTCAAGCCGATACAACATTGGGAGAGTCTTTACACAGAGGGACATTGCAAAATGGTGTAAAGAGGCAAGCTAGCGTGTCAGGCTGGATGATATCAGGGTATTTCTTGAGCTGGTATTTCTTGACACGGTTCTGTAAGGCACCAGTATAAAGCGCTTTGTGTTGGTGATCGTTCTGCAGTTTAAAAAAAAAAAAAAAGTCAAATTACTGGAAATATGAAAAATACCATTTGTGATAGTTTCCTGGCTAGTCTTGGTTTGCCTCAGAAATGCTTTGGTGATGCTATGCTTCCAATGAGCATTAACATAACAAAACATATTCTGTTTTCAGCACTTCTGATGGTGACTCTCCTCCCAAATCTCTAACTCTTCGTTGTCTGGTCTGGTGAAGTGGTTACGGCACCCTGCCAGCACTTTTCCTCTCTCCCTAAACTGAAGGCTGTATCGACAGCGATGACTAGCAGAGTTGGAAAAACAGAGGTGGCATTTCTTGCTCATAGGGGGTTGGTTTTCTTGTTCTTGGATTTCATGGTTCTGGGTGGAAAAAATACATATATTTGGTACTTCTGTTCCCTATGCTGAATGAAAACAAGAAATGAGGTGCAATGTGAGAATACAGAAGTCAATATGTGCGAGTACTTTGAAAAATCCCAAATAAATGTAGGTCTAACTTTAATCTTCAATGGTTTGCCTTAGGGTGTTTTTTTCCTGTTCATGCATACCTCTTCCTAACATATCACAAACAAAGTTCACCTGGAGAATGGAATTCAAAATGTACTGATACACTTTTTTCTTTTTTTTTTTCTCTTTTTTTTTCTGAGGCCAATAGGTGGTTGATTTAGAAAGGGATAAATATTCTGTGTACTTCCAATCTTTCTCTTATGTTAGAGATAACATGTTATCTAAGTTTTGTTCCAAAGAGATGTTTAAAATTAAAAAGCAGATGAGACAGGGGAGCAGAAAAACACCTCCTGGTGAAGTTAGAATTGCTCTGAACAATGGGGCCCAAAGAGAAACAAGATGCATTTGCTAAAGGTAGCATGTACCAAAATTGTCTACAGGGTAGAAGTGTTCAGCCCTTGTAGGAATTGTCCTAAATACAAACCTGTGATGACTGTGGCACTGCTGGTCCCTTGTTCTAGTATCTGTAATCTCTGCAGAGGACTGCTCTGCTCTTACCATTTCACAACCAAGACAGCTAAAGAGCAGGAAGAAGGGACGTGGGAATATGCCACCTTCACAGATAGGAAATGGAGAAGCAGATTAAGCAATTTGGCTGGGAATATTCAGGAAATTTGCTGGCAAATCAGGAAATGGGTTTGGCACATACTAAATCTCATCAAGTCCTCAACCTGAAAAGAACATCCCTCCCTTTCAAGCGCATCGTTATTTAATTATGTCTGTTTAGGAACCTAAATTTAATCCTTCTTGTCTGCAAAGACATCCTGAGTTATCTGGAAATTTAAATTATGATTAATTTTAAAAATAGTTAAATGTCAATGTTTCCTTATAGAGGATTATCTGGTGGAGAAGGCATTGGATGTGCTAGGTACAAATGTACAAGTCAAGCAGTTACACTACACTCTGCCCATCGAGTGTTTCTGCTAGAGGGAAACACAAACATGTATATGAATTTATCTTTCAGTTTGGGGCTCTGGAATGTTTCTGTTTTAATAGTGTTCTAATAAAATCAAAACACTGAATCTTTCCCAGCAAAGATATAAATAGAAAGTAGGCACCCTCCTTCTTATACAGAGAGATAAACTGCAAAAGGAGATTGTTCACAAAATGGAAAAAATCCAATAAAAAACACTGACATTTTACTTGTATCTCAGAGCTGCTGCACTTCCCTAATAAGCAGCTATTATTTCTCCTTCATTTTCCCGTGTAAGTGATTTATTCTCATGACTGAGAAGGGCATGGTCCAGCACCAACAAGACAAATGGCCTTTCTGCACAGTGGCCCCACCGTGCCTCTGATGGGTGAGCTGCTGGTGATCTTAGAGTCTAGGTGGCCTCAGCAGCTTTAGGGCTGTGCAAACCATACAACCAGAATCCACTAGGAAGATAAGGCGAAATGTACTTCTGCTCCTGTGTCACAATCCACATCACAGCTATTTCGGTTGGGACTTGCTCTTCAGACGATGCAGAACTGGGAGGGGTGGCTGGCAGGCCAGAGGGCTGTGCTGTCACTCAGAGGGATCATGACAGGCTGAAGAAATGGCAGGCGGGAACCTCATGATGTTCAACAAAGGGAAGTACAAAGTCCTGCACCTGGGGAGGAATAGCCCCAAGCAGCAGGACAGGCTGGGGCTGACCAGCTGAGAAGCAGCTTTGCAGAAAAGGCCCTGGGGCTCCTGGTGGACAAAAATTTGACCGTGAGCCAGCAATGTGCCTTTGTGGCAAAGGCCAACAGCGTTCTGGCCTGTATTATGGAAAGCATTGCCAGCACGTTGAGGGAGGGGATCCTTCTGCTCTGCTCAGCACTGGTGAGGCCACACCTGGAGTCCTGTGTCCAGTTCTGGCCTCTCCAGTTCAAGACTTGGACATTCTGGAGTGAGCCCAGCAAAGAGTCACAATGATGAAGGGACTGGAGAATTTTACATAAAAAGAGTGGCTGAGAGAGAGGGAGCTCTCTGACTGGGAGAGACACGAAGCAGGCTCTTCTCAGTGGCGTCCTGTGGAAGGATAAAAGGCACTGGGCACGAGTTGAAATACAGGAGGAGTACTTGGAAGAAACTTTTTGCTCTGAAGGTGATTGAATGCTGGAACAGGTTGCCTAGACAAGCTGTGGAGTTCCCTTCCTTGGAGACATTAATAACCAGACTGGACATAGTCCTGAGTGGCATGCTCTAGCTGACCACCCTCTGAGCAGGGAGGTTGGACGAAATGATCTCCAGAGGTCCCTTCCTGCCTCAACAATTCTCTGGTTCTGTCACTTTGCCCTCATCTTTAGAACATACAAAATCCTCTTCTTAATGATATTTGGTATTTATAGTGCTACTGAAGCTAGGAACAACAGCCACAGCTATGGCTCCCAAGAAGCTGTCAATACAGGTAGACAAGACTTAAGACCATGAAAGAGAAGAACAAGGAAACAAAGTGATTTGCTGAAGGCAAGCTGCAAGTCATATCTTCCTTATTCCTTGCACAGTGCTCTATTCACAAGTCTTTTTTTTTTTTTTTTTTTCTTTTTCCAAAAAACACTCTGGATTTTGTTTCAAGGTCTGCATGGGTAACAAATGAGATATGAATGCACAGATCTCGCTTGTTATAAATATACTAATATAGATTATATTTCTGAACCAAGTTTGCCCTCTATTCAGCGCTTTGGGGAAACAGAGGTACATTCATTCTGTGAGAACCTCTTCAAAGATCTATTCACAGCCACTCATGGGAAGTGCTACATCTCTGGGCATGTGTGAGAGAAAAAGCACTTTAATTGAACGCATGAGTAACTAACTGACTGCCGGATTGTGACTAGCCTCTGTACAAGCCCAAGGTTGCACATGTTCTGCTGGGAGCAAGAAACCACTGCTGGGCCACCCCGTCCTCTCGCTCTCTGTGAGGTGCCCAGTAACACCGTGCACTGTAGAATGAAGACAAATCCCCGCCTGCTCTTTCAGGGTACCTATGGGATCTGAAAACTCAGCTCCATGCAATATAGAGCATTCATTCTGCTAGAGGACCTCCTAAATATGGCTACTAGCTATGTACAGAGCTGTGAGATGTAGGTACCCAAATAGAGTTGAATTTAGATTAGAAGATTAGATTTGTGTAGGAAAGAAAAGTTTCTAAAACACTGGGAATTAAGACTAGTCTGGGTCACAAAACTACTGTGAAAGGAAAGTGACAGTTTCGTGGTTTTATGCAGCGTTCTTTTGACTACTTTTCTCTATAGGTACCAGAATACCCTTTGTTCAAATTTTGTTTCAACTGGTCGTGTCTGCTCAAGAGCAAAATGTGGCTTTAGCTTCACTGTAGTGCTGTGGGAGATTATTCTACTCTGTCATATATATGCATGACTCTTGCTCCATAGATGTGGAAGAACTGAGTTGCTTGCGTGGGTCCAAAGCAGGGCAACGAAGCTGGTGAAGGCTCTAGAGCACAAGTCTTATGAGGAGCAGCAGAGGGAGCTGGGGTTGTTCAGCCTGGAGAAAAGGAGGTTGAGGGGAGACATTATCGCTCTCTACAACTACCTGAAAGGAGATTGTAGAGAGGTGGGTGTTGGTCTCTTCTCCCAGGTAACAAGTGATGAGATGAGAGGAAATGGCCTCAAGTTGCGCCAGGAGAGTTTTAGATCGGATATTAGGAAGAATTTCTTCAACAAAAGGGTCTTCCAGCATCGGAACAGGCTGCCCAGGGAAGTGGTTGAGTCGCCATCCCTGGAGGGGTGTAAAAGATGTGTAGACGTGGTGCTGAGGGACATGGTTTAGCGGTGGACTTGGCAGTGTTAGGTTTACAGTTGGACTTGATGATCCTAAGGGTCTTTTACAACCTAAATGGTTCTATGATTCTATAAGAATTCCTAAGTTATCATGTAGGTTTAAATGTGGACTTCAGTTTCACTCGGCACCTTTGCCTGCTTGCTGCATACTATGTTTCTTTTCTGTCCTTGCATTATTAAAAGCTGATCTACTCATGCTTTCCTAGAAAAAAAGACTCTGATGGATCATGACTAGTAACACAAAGCATCCATAAAGATGGTGAAACAGGATGAGCAAAGGCATCAGGGTACCCAGAGACGCTCTTACGCTCTTCATTAAAAACACACGAATCTGCTTTCAGGATATTTGATAAACATTGATTTTGCTCGTAGAGAGCAAAAGATAAAAAAGCAGCCCCCCTCCTCTTTTTCTGCAGAATGAAAGGAACTGATGTAATTGTTCTAAATTCAGCACAATGAAGTGCTATCGGACCAGTGCCAGCAGTGTATTTCCTGCCAGTGTCTGCTCCTCCAATCAGTTTAATTATGAGCAATTGTTTGGGTTGTGCTGCGAAGAAATATTAGAGAATGGAAAAAAGAACATACTTCAGGTCATTATTTTGCAACTGATTCATGGTTTGGCAGCAACCGTTAACTAGATTTTATGCTTTACAACACTGTAATAGTATCAGCGTGGATCAACCTTGCCATATAAGCACATACAGCACAAATCCACCGTTTATTTTGACAAGGTTCTAGCTGAAGCATTTGAAAAATGCTGAAATAACATCAGCTATTGGCTAGAATTTTTGGTTAATCGTGTGCCTGCTCTTATCCAAGGGATCTAAGTAGGCTATGAAAAAACTGGCTATTGTTAATGCCTCCTATGTTTATCTGTCATGTCAAATTTTGAAGATGATTTTTCTTGTGCTTGACACACATCTCACGTCTTGCTGCTACATGCAGAGGCATTTTGTAATCCTAGATCAGTTCTTTTTGGAGGGGGCAGACTGGGGGAAGACGGTTCTTTCCCCAGCATGCAGGATTGCTCTCCTGACAGTGTGCTTTCCTTGGGATGCTGAAGACTTAACTGAGCTAAACGGATTGCTCAGGAAGTGAATCCTGATTAAAGTGCCCCTCAGCTCGTGTGGAACGGTTTCAATTTAGACTAGACAGGGTGGTTACCAAGGCAGTGCTTCTGTGCTGAATGGTTTTAGCGTGGGGTTCTTGCAGGACAAATCCCAGAATGCCAATTAGCGCTGCTCGGCAGCCTGGTCAGCTGCCAGGACAGGAGCCAGCCGGGCACGGCACTCGGCTCTGGAGGGGAGGAGGTCTTCACGTTGCCGAGGCTCGTGTAGCCACTCTTGGTGTCTTTCCTCTGCAAGCAGAGGATTTTAGATTTCAGGCATTGTCAGATAATATTTATCAGCAAACTAGAAAAAAAAATCCCTTGGAACACAGAAAACAAAGAATTTATAACACCTGTGGCAAGTGTTAGTTTTCAGGGGTTCGTGCCTAAATCTGATATATGACATGCTGCAACGGCGTGATCTCTCCAGGAATGTAACGTAAACTAGCCCGATCTGGATCCTGTTCCAGCAGAAAACAAAAGATGCCCTTGTTTTCAGATTTGGTAATGGAAAATATTCTTTTTTTTCCCAATCTAGTGTGACTTGTGTACACTCCTATGTTTTCTGATACCAGAATGAATCTTGGATAACTAGCACATCTCTCCTTGCACCGAGTCATATGGGATTAAAGCAAATAAATCGGGTAAATGCTGCAGGTGGCATTTTACATCTCTGCCAGGTTCTGCAGTCTTTATATTAAGCATGTTTCTTAGATGTAGTTTAAGCCTGCAAAGTTCAAGGGGTACAAGGATCCAGCTGTTTGGAAAAACAAGGGGATCCAGCTGCAAATCATCCAAGACTTGGGCTGCTCTGATTCTGCTGTTAAAATGTGAGCAATGGTAATGTCTGGCAGTGAAGTTCTGAATTTCAACAGAGTTCAGAAATCATAGTTAGAGGAGCTGAAGTTCTGTGCTTGGATCCTATGTTTAGTACTTTTGTGTATCGGCTTAGCTTGCAGATCATTTAAAATGGAAGAGAATGTATTTTGCTGCACCCCGGTTACCTAAGTGTGGCTGGGAAAACCATTTTCCATTAGGAAGCCACGTTTCCTGCAAATACAAAATCCTTCCCTTCTTGTAGAGAAGTTAGAGAAGGAACAGCAATGCTGGTTGCTGCAGGAAACAGACACTGGGGGAAATGAAACTGATGTTTGGAAAAGTAGGATCAAAAGCATAACGGGACATAAAGAGATAAGACCATGTGATGTGTTGTAGATGTTACCAGGGAAGAGTAGAGATTAAAATCGCCCTATCCTAGGTCAATTTAATAGAATAAAACCATGAAAAATGATTTTATTCTAGCCACTGACATAGCTAATGAGTAAGGGCAGAGGTGGGTCTCATAAAGAAATTTCCATTACCACCGATGTTTTTAAGCATTGTATTTTGACAACAGTCTAAAAATAAAATTAGTTATATTGCCGGTTTCATAACTGCTTTATTTTTTCCAGCTGTATTCCTAGAGTTACCCAGAAAAGTGTAGTTGATTTGAGAGCGTGGCTATGATTTGCTCTGCCACTGTTGCCGCCTTCTGCTGTTCCTTGAGGAATGGTAGAAATAAGAAGAGAACTTATCTGGGCCTTTTACCAGCCTCATTATACTGCTTAACGCTCCTTGCTGATTGTAAGCTTTATGCCTCATGGGAAGCTGTCCCCCTGACATCCTCTGGCTGTTCAGTGATGAATCTCAACTTTCATTGTACTGCTTCTTTTTCTATACCGTTTATTAGTGCAGTGAAAGGCACAGTTCCCTACAGGAACATAACCTCCACTGTGAAAGCTGGTTTTTATTTCTACCTTTTCTTCTCCCACCCTTAAAAACATTATTTTATAAAAGATCTCCCCTTTTCCTTAATACCAGCCTTAGTTTATTAGGCGTCCTTGGGAAGAACCTTGTTCAAAGCGTTTTGGAAATCCAAGAAAATTATTTCAGGTAGTATGTACAGTAACTCCGGTAGTTCGCTGAGACGTGACTTCCCTCTTTTCGAGGAACACTCCTCCGCAGGCTACCATGTTGGGCAGTGTCTGCTGCTTCTATTTCTTGCTGTAGTTTCTACCAGTTTCTCAAGTCCAGAGGTCAAATTTATTGGTTAGTGACTCTTCAAGTCACACAAACCTCTTTAAAACAAAGCTGGAGTTGGGTGTTACTACCAAGGAAAAGTTTTAGTCTCTACATAGCATCTCCCAATAAAGATTGATATGGCCTTTGCATATAGCTTAGTATCCAGATGAACTGTAGCATATACAGTGCATGGCAGGAATTAGACTTCTGCTGGGAGTCACCAGCTGTGTTTATGGCAGTGAATTACACAGTGCCTGAGCACTGGTACCCAGTCCCATCCATAGCGTTAATCTGTTGGAAAGGTTTCTGGCATGGTTTTGGGCCTGAATCAACTTCTGCCCTCATAAGCAATTCCTGGGCACAGTTTGGGAGTTGGGAGCAGCCCTCATCCCGTGCTAATAGCTGCTTGGGATGCAGCCCCCCTGTTTTGGAGAGTGGATTTAGTGGCAGGGATGCAAGTTGCTCCATGGCATCTGGCTCGAGTGCTGGGGAATGGTCCCAGTTCTGGTCAGCTTACAGCTGTAACCTCGATGCTCAGCACGCTGTGCCGGGGACTTTCTTAGGTATCAGCCTACAACTGCTCTTGTGTGAAAGGTTTTATCTATTTATTAATTTTCCTTCAGAAGAACATCTCAGAAGATCCCAACACATCTCCCATGAACTGCTGAGTGAGCTGTAGTTTATTTGCGCAGCCTTATTTCCATTTGGAGACCGGCGGTGGTTTTCTTCCATCTCCGTATGCTGATTTCCCCTGAAAACCTGCCACGAGGCAGTGCCCTTCTGCACCTGTAACAGCTCCTGCGGCTCATCGGCATATTTTCCCTTGTCCCATATAAGGTGCCCCGCGCTCCTCTGGCAGCACCGGCTGCGTGCATGCCCTCCTCAGCTGGGGGCCACACATGGTTTGGATTTGCGAGTTGGTCTCTTCAGCCTGATTTTTATTATTTTTTTTCCACCTCCTTTGTTCGGTCTCATCACAGAGCTCTTGGTGCTGCCCTGCTGCGCCGGGCTGAGCGCTCCCATCCCCATGCAGTGCTTGTGCACAGCGAGCGCAGACAGGGGCCTTCAGACGTGCTCCCATCTTTTGGACCTTGTTCATTTTTCTGACAGTAAGTGCCACCCACGTTCATGGCGTTATTATTATTTCATGGCACCCACTGATGTAAATCTCCTGTAATCTTTTAAAGAGACTTTATTTCATGGTAAGAATCCTTAGCTTCACCTGATTTTCATGTATTTAAAGTAGACAAAAGTCTTTGGAGACATGCTGATACTTTCTCTTGCTCTTCCCCCCCGTCATTTTCCCTGCAGTGCCCTTGGCACAGTCACCTGGGGAATGAGCTCACCTGCTGACGGTGGTCTTCTGCAAGGGGGTCTCTAACAACATTCATACGACAGAAAGCAGCATAACAACCTTCAAAGGCCTCTGCAGGCTGGGCCATTCCACACAGACTATTTGCCTAAACTAAGTGAGATTTAAAGCAATGTGCCCTTGTCGCTAAGAAGGCCAACGGAATTCTGGGCTGCACAGGGAAGAGTGTGGCAGCAGGTCAAGGGAGGTCATTCTCCCCCTCTACTCTGTACTGGTGAGGCCACAGCTGGAATGCTGTGTCCAGTTCTGGGCTCCCCAGTTCAAGAGGGACAGGGAACTGCTGGAGAGAGTCCAGCGTAGGGCAACGAAGGTGATTGAGGGCCTGGAGCATCTCCCTTATGAGGAAAGGCTGAGAGAGCTGGGACTCTGTAGCCTGGAGAAGAGAAGGCTGAGGGGCGGCCTTATTAATGTTTACAAGTATCTCAAGGGTGGGTTGAAGGAGGATGGAGCCAGGCTCTTTTCAGTGGTTCCCAGTAACAGGACGAGGGGTAACGGGCACAAGCTGGAACATAGGAAGTTCCGATCAAATACGAGGAAAAACTTCTTTACGGTGAGGGTGACAGAGCACTGGAAGAGGCTGCCCAGTGCGGCTGTGGAGTCCCCTTCTCTGGAGACTTTCAAGACCCGTCTGGATGCAGTCCTGAGTAATGTGCTCTAGGCAATCCTGCCTTAGCAGGGGAGTTGGACTAGATGATCTCTAGAGGTCCCTTCCAACTCTGAAATTCCGTGATTCCATGAAACTCCATGGAGATATCCCAGCAGAGCAGCACCATGGCTCTGGCTGTGCCTGGCCAGCTTGTACAGCCCAAAAGGACGATTAATTGACTTGGGCTGGCACCATTAAGCTGCCGCTGAGACCCAAACTAATATCTCTGTGCAGCCCATTGGCCTTACAATAGAAAATCAAAAGCTTCTCTGTTTTCATATCCTGTCTCTGACACGGGCCAACAGCTGGTGCTTTGGCTAATGATGTTTATACCCAGACCATCTTGCTGAGCGTCACCCTTGATATTGCTAAAATGACAATCTACTGTGCAGTACATATATGTACAGCTACAGACAGTGTAAGAAACTCTCTGGGTACTCCTATAATACGAATGATTTCAAGCTGATATTTATTGCAAATTGTCAGTTTCCATTTTTTTCACCCTCAAGAATAGTTTCGAGCGTGCCTTTAGAGTCGTCTTCCTGGATCTCTCAATTCATCTCTCACCTCAAGCTGTCGGCTGGAGTGTAAACTCTGCAAGAAGGACTGGCTTTGCAGCTTTGTGCATATTTTTAGTGTTTCAAAATTCCCTAGTTTTATAATACTTCTTTGTTGGCCAGGCTACTTCACTCTGCAAATCTATAAATAGAGACGAAAACTTTTTAGGTCTCTCAAATGTTCTTATCAGAAAAAAATATGTATTACTACATAAATAGTAAAAACCTAGTTAATTCTTTTTCTAATTATAGAGACATTTTCCACAAGCAAAGCAATGGAAACACTTGTCTGAAGGAAGCTTATGTTTTTGCTTTTGGGGGTTATTGGCTTTTGATTCAAATTCAACTTCTACCATTTGGTTTGTTTTCCTGGTTTGCCTCATGAGAGGAATTCTCCCTTTGTTTGCAACCTGCTGTCTAGCTGAACATGTGAAAAATGTGAAGATGGAGAGTTTTATGGGATCGCTAATACACTGTATTTTTGATAGGGACTTTTCTTCACAAATGTAGAGTTAATTCCTTTATTTTTTTTCTTATATCTATTTTTTTTGAAGTTCATGCCTTCACTCTGTATCGACTTGCCTTGTTCTGCTGTGGTTCCTGTCGAAGCTGAAAATTCTCCAGCATTCCAAAACTTAATTGCTGTAGCTTTCAGAAGCTAAGTGCAGATGCAAGTCCTCTAACTATTCCTTAAGCAGTCCAAAATGGTTGTGGTTAACTTCTGTTATTTATATTGTCTCTATTCAAAGATGCTGAGGGGAATCCTGCCCTGCCCTGAGTATGCTGTAGCTGTTTCATGCAGTTACCAGCAAGACGTTCGCTTGCGGATCGTCTATGTGGATGTCACAGCTGGTGGGCAATCCAACCTTCCTGTCAGAAGCATCTTCTAAGCACAAATTTACTGATCATGCACAGACAAACCCGAGAAATCTGCCTCCTTGACAGACTTTGCCACTTTTCTCTTGGCATCAAAAGGACTGGGATAAAATTGCCAAGACTGAGGGATGCTACACCAAAAAAAGCATCTTGTGATGGTGGAGGGTCACCACCCCTGGCTGATGGGACTGCTATATCCCCCCCTGTTGGAATCAGACTGTGGCATTTTTGGACCAAGGATCTGAAAGGAGTCTACTCTTGGGGTTAAAAAAGAAAAATAGAGCTCAAGGGAAATAAAATTTGTTCTATACAAATTTCAACAGCTGATTATGAGTTATTGGCCACTACAAAGTCTAGAAAAACACTACCTGTTTAACTCTGCTCTGTGTTCAGTAAATGACCTAATGATGTGCTATTTCTGCAGTAATTCTGCTGCTGTTTCTAATGATATTGCATGGGGAGTGATTTTCTACCACAGGTGTCACAGATATTCTGCTAAACATTATTTAGATACTAATTACTGGTAAACACAACACAGAGTACTGGGAATGAGGTGAGATGCTCATAGGAGTTTAGAGATTTTTCTGCCTTAGCTACATCACACCAAAGAAGAATCCTTCCTTGTAGGAATTTAAAAGTAAGTAACATGAAACTTGGCTGTCAAGACAGAAAAATACCTGGAAAACTTAAAAAAAATATTTTCTATATATGGCCACTAGCCTGTTTGAAGCAGAAAATGCCCTGTCCTTGCTGTTCTTCAGAAAAACTGCAATTCAGGCTGCGCAGCAGAATGAGCTGTGGAAAAGAGTAACTGCTATGAATGACCATGAAGGGCAGAGAATGGTTAAAAAATAGACTATGGGGAAGTGGACAATGTAGCTGGTGTCTCAAAGCCTCTCACGAGGCTGAAGGTCAAGAGCTGTAAAGAAGCCCAGTCAGTAAAGTAGGTTAGCTTGACAGAAGCATCCATAGATGGTAATGAAAGGAAGCAATTAGACTAGTTTCTCCCATGCTATGCTGGTGTGTTTTCCAAGAACAACGAAGAATTTGGATGACAGGACTGAGTGCAGTACTGCTCTGTGATAAACCACTGACTGCTCCTGGGAAGCAGCTCTTATGCTGGCTGCCCTACCACCGAGTAGCTGGGTAGAAATGTTAAATTAGAGTCTGGGGAATAGCCTGACTGTGCATCCTACGATGCTGTTGGCACCCTTGCTTATCTAGGCAGTTCTGTGTTCATGGGTGGTTTCAATTTTTGCTATTGATACATTTACTGCCTTTGAAGGAGCCTGTTAGCACAGGTACAGCGGCACCACCAGCAGCTCTCAGGATATCTTTTGGCCCAGAAGTGGATCAGATGTCTGTGTGTTGTGCCTGCACAATCAACCAACCCCTAAGCGGGCTGAGGGCCAGAGCTTCCCAGGCATTGCTTCCCACCCCTGGGGAAGAATGGCTGGAAGCCCGCTGTGGTGCGCACCGAACCCTCTCCTCCGCAGGCAGTGCTCATCACCCTGTCCACACCTTGGCTGCTGCCTGCAGAGCCAGGGGTTGTCCCATTAACACACTTCCAGCACTCTGGGGGCACTGCCAGACTTGTGCGGGCCACACACACCTACGTGCTGCTGGAGGAGTCGGCTCCAGCTCAGGGCAGGCTGTGCTGAGCCCTGCCAGCTCTGCAAGCCATTTCAGCGTCTACGCAACACATTCCTTTTCCCTCTTCCTTCTACCCAGACATACATTTTTCATTCTTCTGAGCAGCCCCTCATTTCCTTGGAAGAAACTTATTTTAATTATGTAAAATCTCAGAGGAGACTTGATGCTACATGCTGACTACAGGAAGTTTAATCTCCAGCCTGCTCAACAAAGATACCCGCCTCTCTGTGTGGTAAGCACCCCAAATTCAATTTGAAGGAAAAATATTTTCTTTTTTTTTTTTTCCCTTTGCTTGCTCGGTTTTGTTTTCTTTTGTTAATTTTGTTACTCGTTAGGTTCTGCTAGGTTCAGTTGAGAATTTAAACGCTAGTCCTTGTGTCAACCTCCAGATGATTGCAAGTCTCCTGAGTTAGGTGCAAGACCTAGGTGGGTTCCCTACTGCAGTGCTCCCCGCAGGCTAACCTCTGTTCTGATTTTGGAAGATCTTTGTATCTTCTGCATGAACTTCACGTAACTTCTCTAAAATGTGGAAGAAACAACTAATGTTAGGAGAAAAGATTGTAAAGCTTGTAACTGAGACGGTTTCTAAATCTGGAGTGCAAAGATATGCAATCGTTTAAAAGCAGAGATCTAACCCGCTCCTGGAATATGCTGGTACAAACCAGTTGTTAAGAGAGTGTTGATGTTAAGAGAGTGTTGATGTGTGACTAATGCAGGTACATGTTTCTCCCTCCCACAAGGACCTTTCCTCAGTGTTCGTTAACCCACCTGTTGGCTAATTCTAAACATTGACTCAGGCTCCTCATTAATCTCCGCTTAGAAATGTGACCGAGACCAGAAAAACCATAAATGGGGACAAGACCAGAAAGAATGTAGTACAGATATTGAAGAAACCAAGAAGAAAAGAGAGACATAGTGAATGAGAAAATGGAGAAGCTTACGCTTTTGGTGCAAAGTCTCAAATGATTTGGCTGGCAGGTGGAAGCAGTTCAAGTGAGGGACCTGCCTTTTCAGAAAGGAAAATGAAGGTACTTTAGGAAGTGAAATGTTGGTAAATTTCTGAGTGTTGCATAATCAGTCGCAGGAGATATGTTTGATGGCCTACGTATTGCGAGGAAGAGCAGGTTGGTTATTAGGTATTGCTATGGAGATTCTGCCCACTCTTACATCCCCAGTAAGAGGAAAATTTTGGAGATGGGTCAGGAGAAGAAGAAGAACCAAGAAAGGGAGAAACCGTAAAAGCTTTTATTATAGAGCTTGCCAGGTTGAGACAAACACCAGTCCTGGGGGGATGATGATGCCAGATTGTATGAGTCAGATACTGCCCTGAGAAAAAATTTGGTAGGCAATCAAAAGTGCAATTGGGTGCTAAATTTCATGCTAAACTGGAACAAACAGAGGAACCGCAAGCTCTGGAGGACTTTTTGCATATCTCAGTATTGAAGAAAGGTAACTGAAATGTTAGTCAGTGAGACTTTTTGTGGATCCTGCCACAGAGTCCACTAGATAATTAGGCAGAGCAAATAATTATTCAGTCCTAAACCAAACATTATACTATTTTCTTCCCTCTTACAGTTATAGTGGCAGTTGTTTCATAATCTTAAGCTTTTCCTCACAGTTAGGAAACTTAAGACATCGGTCCCAACATACACTTGTCTGTGTATAACTAATTTTATTTGTATTTCTTCCCTCTTAGTTTTTCCATTGGTATAATTTTTAACAATGGATTAAGAAGTAATGTAGTGGACAAGAAGTAATTTTAGTTTTTTAAAAAAAACCCAACAACAAAACCCCCCAAAAGTGCTGTAATGGCAATAGAAATAACCACTCATGGTTGCCACTCATGATGTATTGAAAAAGTTATGCTAGAGCATTGCGCATATCACTCTGAGTCAACTTAAATTTGCTGTCAAGTCTGTATCATTTAGTAAGAGGTAACACCTCTTCCAACAAGTCTACCCTGGCATCTGGCCTGGTTTGCTACAAAGGCCCATCAGACTCCTGCCTTGGGAGTCTGTGCTACGCTCCTCCATTGTCTTGGTAACATCGCAAGTTGTATTTTTCCCTGGCGAAAGCCTGGAGGACGGGGGGTGGGGAGAGGGGGAAGTTAAAAACGACAAGTCCAGCACTGAGATGTAATGTCAGGAGTACTGTATAATGAGATCTTTTGAAGTAACTATCATAGTATTTAACATATTGGTGAAGTTTCAGATGTGATTCTGTGGATGCTGCACTTTCAAGAAAGATGTGGACCAGTTGGACAGAGTCCAGAAGCAAGCAAAAAGAATGACAGAGGTTTAAAAAAACCATGGCCTATGAGTTGAAGGCACTGGCGTTGTTTAGTCTAGAGAAAAGAAGACTGGGGGGAGGCACGATAACAGTGTTTGTTGAAATATTTTAAAGGATGCTCCAAGGAGGAAGGGAATAAATTATTTGTTCCAGTGGGGAAAGCGCAAGAAGCAATGGTCGTGAATAGCAGTAAGGGAGATTTCTGTTACACTTTGAGGAAAAATGAACTTTTCTAATAGTATGGATAGCCAAGTACTGGCGGTTCTTGAAAGGAGAAGTAGGAGGTGGTAGGAGCTCATTATTAGAATTCTGTAAAACAAATGTCTGTACATACATACATAGTATATAAAAATAAAAAAATCCCAAGTTTGACTGGAAGGATTTAGTTTAGTGATGAGCTGTGGAGAGCTGCATAGTCTCTTACGGACACTTGAGGATGCCTGTTCTTCCACCATGATGTGAACGATGAGCTGTGGTAAGCTGCATAGTCTCTTATGGACACTTGAGGGTGGCTGTTCTTCCACCATGGCATGAACAGAGCTAATGAGGAAAAGGCAGAAGCTGTTGCTTGTCCCATGTAGGTGGTTTCAGTCACTCAGGGATCAACACCTGGATTTTGGTAATGCAGAAGAGGGGCATTAGGGCTTTGCAAAAGGAGGCACCTGAAGGCAGGCCTTGGGTTGCAGGTAGGCATCAGTTCTGTGGGTACTGCTGGTCAGATGCTGCTGTTCAATATAGAAATGACCTTGCTTTGAAGCTTTCTTGAATTTGAAGGTGGTTTCTGGACTCCAGCTTCTTTCTCTTTTATTCTCTTCTCCAAGCGCTTCTTTGTGCTCATGTCAGGGCACCTGAGTCCCATGAACTGAAGGACCCTGTCCTACTTATGTGTATTTGCCTGCCTGACTGCCTGCCTTTTGGCTTTCATTGACATCCCTTGGGCAGCAAAGAGCACTTGGGCCATCTCCACCCCTTTCCAGGCTCCAGGTCCTCTAATCAGCATTTCATGCCATGGATGTTTCTCTTAAAGCTATATACTTTCAGTGCTTGATGTAGTTTTGCTACTTAGGATCTGTTTACAGTCTGGGCAGTCCTGATGTCCCATAGTCCCCAGAATATCTCCTTGTAAACTGCCACTTTCTGCCTTCCTTAAGAATTATCCTGAAATCCATATGCATGGGATGGCAGCCAGAGGTTGGTGGAACTGCTTTAAGGTGTGAGCTTATCTGCCTCATTAAATAACCAGGAGAAGCTGGCTGCAACTTTCCTTCAAAAAGCTCAGTCATACCAACAGCAGAAGATTAGGGTATAAATAATCCATTTGGCAGGGTTAATACAAAAATACCTCTCTGTTGCTCAGCACTTGTTTTTCATCCATTTTCTTAGTTACGCTGCCTCACTGCCTCTGGCACCCACTACGCGGTTTCTATTTTGGGAATCTCCCTGAGTGGCTGCTCTCAGGGGACCATAAGGTTATGGGGCTTTCTTTTAAAACTAAAATTTGTTCCTGTGCCCGTGGCATGGTAAATGAACAGAGATCCCATTCAGCAGCTACACTTTGAAGTCACACACGTCTGATAAAGCAGCTAAGCAGCTAAGACTATATGTCACGTAAAGTAGGTGCATCAGCAGCTCCCCTCCTTCCTCGCAAGTGCCTTCTAGCTGTCTGAGAACCTCAGTCTCTTAATCTCCCCCTGAGGTTGTGTGTGCTCCCTGGAGTTTTGTTCCCTAAGCCTCAGGGATCAGTACAAATTTAAGGAATGAAGCTTTCCTTCTTTTCTTCCCTCCGGGTCCTGGGAGCCCGCCCTGACCATCTGGCCGCATGCCTCATGGCTTTTAGCCCCAGCGAGGGGCCGAGACAAAGGAGCCATTCTGCAGTTCAGACTGTGAGCCCACACAAAAGCGGTTAGATAGGCATCTCTATCTCCCTCCCTCCTGGAGACCCGGGCCATCGTTTAGCACATGAGCCCCCCTCGGAGCTGGCATTGTGTCCCGTTTCTCCTCTCCCCATCCTGCGGGGCCTCTGGCTTCTTGGTTTCCTGCGCATACCCATGTTATTTGTCCCAGCTGCAAGGTGCCTCCCTCCCAGACATCATTCACTCCCTCACTTGGCAAGCTGCTCTTCTGGTCCCCAGCTGCAGCTTTTGCCACCGCTGTGTATAATTCAGGAAATGGAGCCCAGGGCAGGAAGGTGCTGCTCTACCAGGGCAGGAGCCCTGGCTGCCTCCCAGACCTCGCTGTCCTTGGGCTTAATCGCTCACTGCAGGAAAAGGGGATAAACCACCCTGGTGCTACCTCTGATAATATTTCTTGTTTTGTTTTCTACAACCACAGTTACAACCCATGGTGGGGGGTTGGAACTAGATGATCTTTAAGGTCCCTTCCAACCTAAACCATTCCACAGTGATAGTTACGTCTAAGAGTCTAAGATAGAGTCTTAGCAGATATTCCGTGTTCATGCTGGAAAATCCCAGGTAGAAATACAGGTAAGTCTGTGATGTCAAGCGATCGTATACAATAGCTAATGCATTTAAACTTTGCTTTATGTTTTCTGGGCCTACCAGACTTGCTGTGTGCTCCCAGGTGAACTTGAAATTCCATACGCACTCAATGTGCTACATCCCAGGTCAGAGCTGTTGCTCCAAGTGAGCTGTATGCTGCCCGCCCTGGCAAAAATATTGGACTAAAAATGAGACATATAAAGGGAAAGCAGTGAGTCGGTTGCAGAGGCAGGGGCAAGGAGCTGTGAGAAAACTAAAAGGCATTACCGTGGAGGTAATCTAGGGGTCTAAGGTGGGGAAGGTATCGAGGAACCAGACCAGGCAATAGCCAAGACAAGGGACACCTCAATATGCAATAGCCAGGCGTCCAGCTGTGAAGAAACTTTGTGTTGAGTCTCATCCTGGCGGTATAAATGGTTGGTGTTTTGTCAAGGGTGAGAGGGAGCTACTGACCCTTCAGTGGGCCAGAGTAAAGCAGGCAGAGCTGGACCGGTGGAAGCTGAAAGGAGCCTCGCAGCAAAAGCCGGAGGGAATGTGCTGTGAGCAGGACAGGCATTTCCCCCAGGCCCGGCGGGATCCTGGAAAGGAAAGACCAGCTGGAGCGTTTGCATGGGTGTCTCTCGGACAACCTTGGCGAGACATTTCAGTCCTGGGGAGCCGGGTCCGTGAGATGTTTTTTAGCAGCTGTGAACCTGGTTATTGTGTGCACCGGGCCACTCCTTCTCTTTGCTATTGTTTCACTTTTCCGGCTTTGTTCCTTTCAACATCTCCATCTGATCGGGTTCCATAGCAATTAATACCACTGTAAACAACCACTTAAGACAGGTCCGTGTGCTTTAGAAATAATATAGATGTTTTCCAGTTGAGAACAATTACGTTGGATGAAACTTGTGCGGATTGTCCTCTTGCTCTTCAGCAGGCCCTCATGACCTCCTAAACATTGCACGATCTGGGGGAGTTATTCAGTCAATCCTTGCGTAGTGTAAAGCCGAGCAGTTTTCTTCTGCGAGATTTCCAGTCTGGTGCCAGTGTTTGCTCTGTGAGCACTGTGTTTTCTGTAATTACATTTACTACAGCATGTGTCAGTGAAAATAATTCGCCAGAGCCAAGTGTGAACATAAAATAGAATTTATATGTATGTACAGGTACTTTATGCGCTGCCAAGATGTATTACATACCATTACATCCTAGCTAGGTAAGTATTTCTTATAGGTAATAGAGCTCCAAGAGGAAGCTGGTGATTTGTTTCATGTTGAAATATCCTAGTTTAGGAGTTTATTAATTTAGGAATTATGCTGCATAAAATTCTGCCTCCCGCCCACCGTCAGTGCTTTCCCCTTTCCTGGTTGAAATCCCACCTCTCAGTAAGAGGTCTCCTGTCTCTTTTGTATTTTCACTGAGTATCCAGAATTTTACCTTCTCTCAAGGATCGGCTGCAAATACTCTGGAATGGCTGGATGGCAATCCTACAGGAAAGCCCTGGTAGCTTGCTGCATCTCCCAGCTGGAGTCTGTGCTCTTTGCCATTCAAAGTAAAGTTCTGGTGCATGATTTTCTTCGCTTTCCCTGTCTGCAGTCAAGTATTTACGGTACCAGCAGCTGCCAGTATCTTTGTGAGAAACACAACAAAACCCTTCCAGTTTCTGAGAACTGCTACATTTGCACAGGCTACGCTGTTCTGAATGTCCAGGGGTGTAATTGGGAATAATTGCATTGTGTTTTCCCTACAGCTCATTTTGTGGGGTAGGAAGGGTTCTCCAGTGCACTCACTGCATTAACTAAGCATTCGTTGATATATACCTGCATCCAGCTACCTAACAGCTCTTTGCTTCAGTTGCAATGTAAAACACTGGATTTTGCCAGTATTTCCCAGGAAAAATCAACTGCCTGATTCAAATTTCTCACCATAACCTATGCATCATTCCCACTGTGTGCTCCACAATATTTCAGCCTGAGCTCCTGACCTGACAGCTTAAAGCCAACGCCAGAAGCACAACAGTTGCCACCCCTGGGATTCCAGCATCTGCTCCCCTCTCCTGCCAGTGCCGGAGCCGCTCTGCGGCGCAGGTATCGCCGGCTCGGTGTCAAGTGTGAGCAGATGCTGGAGGCATCGTGCAGCTGCCTCTGCTCCCTTCCCGACTCCAAACCGGTCTGTGGTGCCTCTTCGTTCTGCTTTCTGCAGTAGGAAAGCTCATTTCCAGGAGGGTGCCCCAAGCATTTGATAAAGAGAGTGAGTTTTTACAGGCTATAAAACACGTGTGCACTCCTTAGTTAAAGACCTTTTACAGCTCCTGTGATTTAGACTGAAGACTTTTAGACATTTTGTATTTTATTCTCAGCAGTCTTTCCGCAGTCAGTCTGTCCCTATGTGGAAGGTTATTATCCATAGCTTTTCATGAAATATCAGTGTAAATTTCATATATTTGATATTCAGATTCTACCAAAGAGAACTGTACAAAATCCATTAACAGATGCATTAAAATATTTGTCTTTTTTAAATTTGGTTTCCAGCTTAGGACACAGTCGCCAAACTATGCCATTAGTACTGCTGACTCCCCTCTATATTAAACTAAAAGCTGAGATAACGTGTGCTCATAGCAAATGAATGATGCAAGATGATCAGTATGCCAATACAGCTGTGCTGGAGATACGCAGTTGGATTTAAACCACTGGTAAATTTACACGAGCTTTCCAGAGAACGAACTATCTGGCTTCGAGGCAGAGCATTAGTACCCTCCTCCTCTTGATACGGATGTCATTAGCTCTGGAAAGAACGGGAGCACCACGGAGTTATTTATACAGGAAGCATTGTTTGTTTTAAGGCACAATCTCTGATGTGAAAAACAGTCTCAAATATTCTAAAAACTTACTTTTAACTAAAATAAACAAATATGTAAGGTCTTGTAAGCCAAACAAAGAAGTACTGAACTCTTCCAAGATTTTTATGAAGCCGTTTGTTGAGACAACTGAGTGATGAGGACATTAAATGAGGAATATCTTTAGTAAATATTTTGCTGCCCTCCACTGGACCAGCAAGTGAAAATCCCCTGCTAACACGAGTGTCTCTGAGGCCCTTTTACTTCAAACGTTATTTGAGGCTCTGTGTTCTATCTGAAGTGAAAATTAGATGGTTTTGGTTTTAAAGGGCAAAACGTAAAAGCTCTGCCTGGTAGACCAGTGACCCAGCTGCTACACGGGAAGTTTCAAACCTGGAGTTGTTACATGGTCAGGCTATGGGGGGATTTACTCTTTCTACCACAAACAGAAGTGGGGTTTTAAAAATAGGTACTTGGGAATAGGAAAGATTTTCTCCTTTCTCTACTCCTGTAATATTTTGCTCTATGAATATGAGGAATCTGCAAGAATCTATGCTTGGGGATGGGTTTTGTGCTCCGTTATTGTAAATAACTTTTGAGTTTTATACCAATGACGACATGCTGACCTTGCCATTTATTCATTAGCAACTTTGTACCAGTTGTAGTCCTTGGCAGAGGACTAATGTCAGTGTTTTATCTAGAAACATTTGCTATTAAAATATTTTCTAGTTTGAATAACTTTTGAGAGGATACCCTTGAAGAACCACTTTATCAAAAGAGGAGACTGAGGCAGTCACTGGGGCTGAAGGGAAAAATTCCATGTGAAAGTGGAGAAAGGACAGCTTTCAAAGGGATGGCTATTTGCAAAGAAATGAAAGAAGTAGCAGACTAGCATGGAAACCGGGATCAGAATTTGTGAGGGTCACTAACAGCCTCTAAGAAGAGATATTCACAGTGTACCTAGAGCTGGGAATTTTCCTGTGTAAGGAAGACTTTTGATGACCATAGGGTTGGTTCATGATGGTGCAGAGGACTTCCTTAGGAACTCATTATGTTTCCATCTTTATAACGCAGAGCACAGATACAGCTGAACCACTGCTGCAAGGGACAGTTGTTGTGTTTGGCTATGAATATTTTCACCACTGGTTTTGTTCTGACATTTTAATACGAAACAGAGGAAGTGGCAGCAAGAATGAGAAACATTAATCTGTTTGTTTTCAGTCCAAGAAACTAGGCGTGATTCTTATCGGACAATAAAAATGAACCACATGATAATCAAAGCCTGCAACTTGGTGGTAGCTATTTGTGTGTGGATGGCCCGTGTTTTTTTCAAATGTTCATGTAATTTGCGGTTGCTGTCTGGGCATTAGGGCTGGAAGGGTTACTACAGAACAGGTTTCAGTTGAAGTTTTAGTTTGAAGGCTTCTTAATGGCTACCATGCTGGATTTATTTTATCCCAGTTGATAGGCATGCCACTACTCTCATAGTTCAGGTTTTACTTCGTTACTTCTCCAAATGCTGTCTTTCACTGTTGCTAAATTTTTGTAAGGAGTTCTCCCTGAGATACCAAGAAATCTATTGAAAATGTGCTGTATTCACTCCTGCAATAAAGGTTTCATGAAATCTAAAGCAAGCTTAGACATGCGGAGTGAAGCTGAACTCTTTTCTGATAATTTAAAGAGGAATAGAAGAGATCTCTATTTTGTCATTAGAGAGTGACAGGAGATGAAATAACAGTCCTCAAACCTACGGATGAATACACTAATCTGGAAAAAAATAATGTTTTTGTAGTGTTTTAAGTCAAGAAATTAACAAAAGTTACATTGCAGTTGTGCAAATGCCAAGGTTACCATACGCAGGCAAGCACTCCAAGCTTGTAAATAAGGACTCTCAATGTGGCATCAATTTTTTTAAAACATAGTAATTCTCTGTTTCCTCTCATGATTATATGTTTTGATGTAGGTGGTATATAATAGAAGTTCACTAACACTAGATTTACTTAAGGTAGGAGGGAAATTTCTGCTCTGGATGAGTGTGGGGATCTTCTTATGTATTACATGGTCAAATGCTATTGCTTCTTATGGGAGGAGTGTGTAGCTGTCACAGAAAGAACAGAAGTACCTGTCTACCAGGAAGAATAAGTATGGATTAAAAGGAATTTTTCAGCATCTTGTCTTGGTGGGAGATGGCAGTAATTGCTACCACATGTATGCCCCGGAACATACAATAGTGTTGAGTGAGGAGATACACCCAGGTACCGGCGAGAGTTATCTGGCCCCCTTGTGTTGCTCCTTGTTACACAGCCAGACACAATATAACCCCGCGGTCGCTCAAAACTGATGATCTGGATTACTGGCATCTCTTCAGTTTTCACGTGTTTTTTTCAAGGACAATTTTGTGGTGTGGCTGGGACTCCACAAAAGGACACAAATCGCTTATTTGGGGTTTATTCCAGTGTCACCCATGAAGTCTCCCATTTCTCTGTCCTGATGCCCCAGGGTAGCCTAAGGAGAACATCACCCTGGAGTCTCCTTAAGGTGGTGTGAGAGGGAGAAATAAATAAATGGTTACTGATGGACTGCTCAGCTATAACATTGATTGTTTCTTTTTCTGCATGGTATCTCTAGGAGTCTGAAATATTTCTCTCGGATTTACCAAGTCCTTGTAAAATGTTACACCTTGTTACTACACAGTGTCTCACAAGGTTCAGCAGAATCTTACATGTATGAATAGAATTGCGTCAAATAAGGAGAATAATGAAGTACTTCCTTATGACTTCTAATTATCAGCAACAATCTCTTTTACTATAGTGAATTAAGATTTTTATTAACTTTTGTATTCTGTAGTGATCCGGCAGCCAAAGATTCCATAGTGGATATGAGTAGCAGCTAGAAAAGTTTTGTTAGATTTCAGTTCAACAGATATCCCTTACTGCTGGACTGTAAGTGATGTGCTGAATTATTACAAACCCACCTTCAGGTAAAACAAAGAAAAAAAAATCTTATAAGGAAAGCTCAGTAATTACGGAATCACAGAATGGTAGGGTTGGAAGGGACCTCTGGAGATCATCTAGTCCAACCCCCCTGCCAGAGCAGGGTCACCTAGAGCAGGTTGCACAGGAACGCATCCAGGCGGGTTTTGAATGTCTCCAGAGGCGGAGACTCCACCACCTCTCTGGGCAGCCTGTTCCCGTGCTCTGCCACCCTCAGAGTAAAGAAGTTCCTCCTCATGTTTAGGTGGAACTTCCTATGCTCAAGTTTGTGCCTGTTACCCCTTGCCCTGTTGCCGGGCACCACTGAAAAGAGCCTGGCCCCATCCTCCTGACACCCACCCTTTAAGTATTTATAAGTGTTGATAAGATGCCCCCTCACTCGTCTTTTTTCCAGACTGAAGAGACCGAAGTCCCTCAGCCTTTCTTCATGAGAGAGATGTTCCAGTCCCCTAATCATCTTTGTAACCCTATTCATCTTTGTAGCCCTTTGTAGCCCTATTTCATCTGGAGCCCCAAGGATGGTTGAGCAGAACTTACTTGTTAATTAAAGCTGACTTACACTGCCCTGCCAGTAAGGTGTCACATATTTAGAAGTTCTTGGGCAGATGGGAGAACAGAAATCCAGAAATATCTTTCAGCAGTGGTGAGACTTTCCAGACAGCTCCATTTGGCAAGGGACCTTCCAAGAGGAGCAAAGTAGTAATCTCTAGTAATCCCACTCTACTGCAAGAAAGCAGAGTTTGTAGGCACTGCAATGGGAAGGAAAATGTGCCCAAAGTAATGGGTGTCTGAAAAAGGTATTTGGTGGGAGGTATCCTAGTGGGTCTGTTTTCATCTATAGCTTTTATATATTGCCTTCTGCTAACCCGTGTGTGCTCTTAGACCTTTTTACTTCCCACCGCAGCGTTGCCTCTTGCCTGTCAAAGGTCTGCTTTTTCTTGCTTGTATTTGTAATGTTGCTTTCCTGCATTGCAAAAGTTTTACCCATCACAGGGTATCCATCCCAGCCAGCTATTCTCCCTGGCTGCTGCGAAAGCACAGCATATGGTTAACTGCATGACAGGAAATTTTTACATGTAATTTCTCTCCCTTTTCTTTATAACAATGTGTGGTTTTATTCAGAATAATTGGAAGGCAAAAAGGATCAGCTGATTAAACTGCAGTTCATATAAGAATTTTTTAAATGTTGTATTATAGGAATGTTAAAAGCATATTTTTTTCCCCAAGGTATCAAGTATGAAATGTGCAGGCTGTCTTTTAAGGTAAATATACACATAATTTAACAAAGATGGCTTTTTAGTAGCTATGAAGTGATATAATAAACATTTCTGTGTATTAAATATACAGAGATATAAAAGTAACAGGGATACTAATAGAACATTTTAAACAAGGTTTTGAAAGATAGTTTTGAGAAGTCCTTTGATCTTTATTTTAGGAAGTGAATTCTATGTGTTGTTATTTATTTGAAGATCAGTATTTAAAACACTGTGCTCCAAATGCTTATTGTTATTGTTGCTGCAACAGCCTAATAGCACATTAATTCTATTATCGTTGTTTTGATAAGCATTTGTGTATGTCAGTACACGCATTATCTCTTTACTCCCCTGCCTTTTTTCTGCTTATGGCCAGAGACAGGCTGATGGGGAAGACGATAAGGCAGGGTGGCTGCTGCAAAGCCCCGCGATCGCAGGCTTGATGCTGAGCAGGATACGGCTGGGCTCAAGCGCCGAGTTCGCATTACCCGGCTGGAAGCGCTCCAAAATGCCTCAGTGTCAGGGGAAGGATCTGTCTCTGTGTTGTCTCCAGGGAGGCTTTGCAGGGTATTCCTGGAACTCATGGATCAGTCATTCTTTTTCTCACCAAGAGACACACACGCACACAGACGCTATGTATGTATATACATACATTAGCCCTCTGTGGTGAGGATCTCACTGCTGCAAACACAGCACTGCCAGTCTGTCGATGGAGAGCTGCAGAGGATCACTTGCGGTGATCAGAACTAGAAGGAATAGGAATGGTTGATCAGTGGGAAACTCGTTGACCTCCACATGTTCTTTCCAGGTGTCTGCTCCCTACCTCCCTGCAGGCCTGAAGGAAGCAGAAGTTTGCTTTCCAGGCAGCAATTTAACAAATTGAGATTTGTTTTGCCATGAGCAGTTTTGAGCCTTATCTTTTTAAAACAAAGTCAAGAGCAAAACTCCTCTGACATCAGTAGCTTTAGGGCTGGATCTTATGGTGAGAATGGTAAAAAATAAATCTGTTTAATACCATAACTTTCTATGTAGAAAATACGATCCATGTCTGGCTAAATCAATTCATGAAACAGGAAAGAGAGAACCATCAAAACCACGTGAAAAAAAAAAAAGTTTCATAAATCATCTAGTGAGAGTCTGTAGAAAAGCAGAAAGCTGAACTCTTAGAGCAGACTTTCATGGTAAACTCTAAGTGGCATTTTCAGTATTTAACTTCACTTCTCGGTAAAGGAGAGTTAAATTGTACTACTACTGTGCGCTACATCTGTAATGTTATTAATACACATTAGTTGAAATTCTATTATTTTTCAAAAAAATGTGAGGAGTTGCTATATTAATCTATCTTAATCTAGCTATGGAAGATTCTACTTACTGGTTTCTTACTGTGGATGATTCTTCAACCTAATTTTCAGAAGTATTGCAGTGTATGTTTTTAGGCCATGAATTTATATAGTGAAGGGATATTTACGTTCGTAGCACTTACACATTTTTTTTGTCCAGTGTAGAGGTAGAGCGTCTTTAGAGTGAGATTCAGAGCCCATTAAATAAGAACACCTATAAGGTTATCGATTACTTCGTTTGTACATGTATTTTTTGTATAAAAATTACTGCAAGCCTAATGCTTAAGAGATTGTTAGTAGTGGACTATCATTAATAGTGATCAGAATTAATTATTAAATGTTTCATTCATAGATACTTATATAATGTATCATACAATGCAATTTCAGGTTGTTTCAGTTCTCCTGGTGGTACTCTTCAGTACTTCATTGTGCCTGTATTTAATCAATGCTACAAGTATGCAAACATAAGAGTACTCTCTTTTACACTTTTCTCCTCACAGCTGATAAATTCGAATTTGGAGTGGGTTGAAAATATTTTTCTTTGTTACATCATAGTGTGCTGTGATGAAGAAACAAGAGAAGTAATCATGCTTTTTCTTCATAATTTATCCATGATGTTTTAAAATGGAAATAGTCCAACAAATTCTATTAATAGTATTAAAGTACAACACATGTGTTGGTTTTGGTTGTTTGGGGTTTTTTTTGAGAGAAATGACCTTATAGCTCATGGAATTAATAATGATCTCTTTTGTTGGAATATGTTGTGCCGCCCCTCCTTTTTTTTTTAAGATACATACATGTTTATGTGGACTTATTTCATTTGTGTATACGCAGAATTAGAAGATCACCTGAACTGCACCTACATTTGGGATGCAATTTAACATTAAACTTCAAATAGTCTTCTGTCTTGTGAAAATGAACAGAAAAAAATGTTCTCTGCATCCAAAGATTATGCTATTTTATAAAGTGACTCCCCAAATCTGTTTCTACATCTATGAGTGAGTCTTTCAGTGTATTCTGAAATTGTAAATCTCCCTTAGCTTGTATAACATGGTGGATATCGGTACGGAAACAGTCATACTGAGCGCTGTGCTGGGCTTCAAGATTTCTACAGCTGATCCAGTGCTGTCACAGTCTGTAGTCTGCAAGGCAGAGAGGCACTTCAGCTAAGCATACAAAACTGAAGCCTACACGTAAATTAGGCAAGTGGATGCAATTGTGTTTCATGCAGCTGGATAAGAAAAACATTTCCTGACAAAACACTCCCTTTTTTATTTCTAATTACCTATGAAATAAGCAATTGTGAAGAGCAGATATTTTTTCCCAGGGCAAGAAGTCATTGTTAGAGCTGGGGAAGGAAATGTCTCATACCTTCCAACTAGTCTGTTTGGTTTGAAAGTGCATTTACTGTAGAATGCACCAGGTAGCGAAAACAAGGAAATTAATAAAAATCACAATGATCTTTCTTAAAGGAGAAATCAAGTGATCGATTTAGATGCAGATTCAGAAGTTGTGGGGAGCTGGGATTGTGTGTTCTCCAGTCCAAACCATCATAAACTTCCAGTTTTAGTAGGCGATGAGGAAGCAGGTCCATAATTTTGTCTTTGTTTGACTTCCTCCGGGGCAGCCAACGTCCCTTTGGGAATCGCCAGCACTGGGGCTGTGCATGCCCTTGGCATACAGACCTTCTTTGAAAGAAGGGCAGTATCTTCACTCCTTTGAGTTGCCAAACCTGATGATTTTAAAGTATAGATTGGGAAATAACCACAACAGTTACATATTCTATTGGCAGCATTCACAAGGCCAGCGTTTCTAAATAAGCAACTACCCCTACACGGCAACTCCAACACCGAAGCCAAACAGATGGGCAGAAAATTCTACCAAGTGCAACTTTGTGTGGATCTGTGTCAAACAAATTAAAGTAACAAAAATATTTCCAAATTGCAGTGTTTGAGAGCTTCTTCAGGGATTCAGATTGTCTGAAGCAAGCGAGAGAAGCACAGCTGAAAAATCCAGCTCATGAACTGTAGCCCACCACAGAAACCCTACCATGCGGCACAGGAAAAGCTCTATGTAAGTTATGAATTAAGCCCTCAGTGGTGTTTTTTTTTAAGAGACGCTACTAAACAAACAAACCATTGTGTTAATCGCAATCAATACACATAAAAGCACCTCGAGATCACTCCCTCTGGGTGTGCTGGAAGGCAACCCACCTCAAAGGATCAGTGTAAGTGGGCAACCTGCTCTTGATAGTCCCAGCCTGCTCCGTTGCAGAGCTGGTGGAGCAGCGCTGAATGCTGCACAGACCCACAGGAAGACTGGCCCCGCTGTTGTCGGCAGAAGTTTGCCCGAGATAAAAATGCAGATAGTGACCTTTTCTTCTTTGAAGTCCCCAGACACATGGTTAATTAGTCTCAGGAAGCCTCACGCAGCCAAATCCTTTAAATACTGATCTTAAAATGTATTCCTCAACGTCGCTTGATGTGGGTCTCGCTCCTGCATTACAGGGTCATTAAAATAGCTATGTGAAAACCATTAGAAATGTGATTTATTGAATGGATCTTTTCTGTATTTTTCAGCAGGCAGACTCGAACAGGCCTTACATGTATTTTTTTCTTATAGTGTGGCTTACCCAAATGACTTCCCACCCGAGTACTCCATCATCGCAGACTTTGAGGTTGTGAAAGGCAGTCCACGGCTTGGGTGGGATTTATGGCAACTCAGCAATTCTGACAGCGAAGACCATGTCTGCATTCATGTCCTGACAGACAGGCAATCTCTGGGTCTCTTCTATACCATGCCAGATTAAACGCTCATGCTCAGGTCAAGGATGCAAGGAAAGATTTTGATGGTTCTTGGCACAAGATAGCGCTGAGCATGAAAGAAAATAATGCAAAATTATTGCTTGATTGTTAGAAGTTCCATTCTATCCCAAGAAGTGGGGAGAGCAACACTTGCAGAAATGAATGTATTTTGCCACTGAAGCCACTAGCTGAGGAGTCTCCTGGTCTGGAGAGCGGCTCGGCCGGGTGGGTCACTCTTTGCTTCCTCCTGGTGCCCGGTGGTGCAGGATGCTGACTGGCTTGACCACTGGTGATACTCACTAGTGTGTTATTTTTCTGAGTTTATCCACCTTTTTTTACTAAATAAGCTTTTTACAACTGTACATTTTCCCGTCATACCTGATGGGAACTGCTCCTTGTGTAATCTCTTAAGGCACGCCTTCTTTGCCATTACAGTCAGTATCCTTTATTTGGGGTGGGTTTTTTTATTTGTTTTTAAGTCTTCCAAAAGCAGTCTTCACATTTATGCTTTTCCCTTTTACTGAGAATTTTTAACACTCTTCAGACAGATTCTCCCCCCCCCCCCCTTTTTTGTTGTCTTTCCATACATCAAAACAACA
>VYZM01023525.1:87416-123875 GCA_013398915.1 Dromas ardeola
TTATTCATCTTACATAAATCAGAAAAAAAACCCTGCTTTTTAGAGGCAGAAGAGTTGATCTTTTAATTGTGGCAAGCTTGTTCTTCCTCTTTCTTATCTCTCTTTAGAGCTATTTACAACCAGTCCGTATTTTTCCCCTCGAATGGAATTAACAGCATTATTTAACCAACACCTCCCTCTAGTGGTGACCACAGGGCTCAAGAAGGAGGGAAGCTTTCACGCTGGTGAGCTTTACGCTGACAGGCCACAGAATTCTGTGTTGCGGTGACATCCTTTCTGCAGGTAAATGCAGTGTTGTGGTTACTAACCAATCCTAGCAATTGTGAAAGAGTTCGCTGCATTTATTTTAATATTTTTTTGTAGATCCTAAATGGAAGAAATTAAGAGGGAGAGAAAATAGTTAGATGAAAATTAGGTGGTATACTTTTAATACAAAGAGTGTTATTCTTATAAAGCTGCAGACAGTGAGTATTTGACCTAAAAATTTCAATTGCAAAAGGAAATTAATTTATTGGTTAAAAAAATGAAATCAGCAGAGATGTAATTGCCTCCTAGTCAGTATTTGATTAGAAGACTCTTCAGCTTCTCCATGGAACCTGAAATCTTGTGTGTGGGAGGACCTACTGGTGCTGGATAAAATGGAGGGATGAGGGAAACCAGTGGGGCCATGTCCGAGACTGTGTGGAAACAGACTTGTCCCTAGGCTGATGGACACGGCGGCTGCCGTGGGTGTGTGGTGACAAGCAGTGTCCAGGAGCAGAACAGGGTTAAGGGTTTGTTTGGGTTTGCTTGGCTTGTGTATTTGTCTACTAATTAGTGTCATATTGTGCCTAGTTAAAAGCAATTCTTTTATGTGTCTTTCAGATAGTCTTAAAGCAACTTGAAATGCACCGTAATGCAGATAAAACCTGCTTGGAAGGCTGCCGGGAGCTTCCCGATACAGTCAGGCTGTGCTCTCTTCCCGGCACTGTGGGCTTCCTCTCATGATTGCTTTCGCTGATGATTACTTAAGATTCACTTTCCAGTTCCCCCTAATTCTCTGTATTGTCTAAGAACATGGAGCTTCTTTATCGACTGCACAGCTGAAATGAGACTATAAACAGAAAGAACAAGCTTTAGGCTCCACTCACTTGGCATATGAAGCGAGAGCATTTGGAAAGACATTTTCTTGTCAAAACGAAGAGGCTGATGTTCATAGTGTGTGCTGCTTATGGAGGGGGGGTCAGAAGGGGATCGTTAGCTGGGAATGGGTCAGAGCTGCTGTGCCCATGAGCCAGCCTGGTGCTGTGTGGGTCACCTCCCGAGGGGCACGCAGGGTGCCCAGCCAGCGGTCACCGAGGAGGTCCTGCTTGATGTGGCAATTGCAGGAGCCCCATAACATTTATGTGGTTGTACTCGCAGCGCCTGCCAAGAGGCAGCTCTGCCACAGGACTTCACAGCCTTTCTAATGCACTCTGAGAAGAAGCAGCTCTGCAGTTCCTCACACAGCAAAATCAAAACCAAAGCCAGGACCAAGTCCCGTTCCCGAGAGCTCGTCGTTGAAATCCCAGTTGGCTGCTTGCACTGGCACATCTGGGGGCTGATTTTCTCTCCACCTCCCTCTGCCTCCTCCCTGCCTGCCTGGGCTTCGTCCCGGAAATCTTCTTCCCAGACACAGGGGAAGAAAAGTCCTGCCAGCTCTCCACCACTTGTCCCTCCCCTGCCTGCAGAGTCACTGAAACTCATTTGCCGGCAAATTTGCCTTTGGATGGAAATCAGGATTCAGAAAATAAATAATGTGTCTTTATTGCCAGCATGGAGGAAGTGCTGAACTCGGTGTTGCTGAAAGCCCATTGTGCCAGCAGCAGACTACAAGGACATGGAGTACTGGGCCACCAGCTAACCTTTAAACACAACTTGCTGTCCACGAGGAGCTTCTCATGTCCACACGGAAGTGCTGCTGATTCGCCTCCGTACCCCATTTTTCTTTTAATACAGCTACCAAAGGTGAAAAGGACAGTCTGACAGAGTTATAAATATAAGTAGCCATACACTTCAGTTTTGAAATTATAACAAGGTATCATCCTTCTGTTACCAAGCCAGCTTTGAAGTGAGGTGGGTGGGACGCGAGCAGCAATGCCAGGGTGCAGGCGCTTTCCTCCATCTGTGCCGGGCTCCAGTAACAGTGCGGTTTTGCTGCTCCCTTTACGAGTGAAAATCTGGCGGTCAGCACAATTTTTGGATTCCCTGCACACTGTGAGCCCACGACAAACTACAAACGGCTTCCCATGCCTCTCCCCTCCGGCTGTGGAAAAGCACCTGGGCTCTGGAAACTTGGCCTTGTGTAGGACTTGTTTGGCTTCCCTCAGTGGGCAGGAAGCAAGGGCCATGGCCTGTTGAGGGCTGCTGCTGTGGGATTTCAGATTTTAACCATTCGTTAAGACAGCAACATACGCTTACAGTTCTCTGGGGTGGGAAAAAATAAATAAATTCCCAAGCTGAAGCTTTCTGGTGTCACTCTGAGTGAGCTGTCATCCTAGCAGCCAAACCTGAAAGTACATGGAGGAAGCTGAGAGGTTTTAACCATTGCTGTGATGGTGGGGTCTGCCCTGTTACATGACCCCATCTGTGCTGTGCCATTGCATTTTGTACACGTGCGATGTGAAGATTTATCATCTTTAGCTGTCACGCTTGCCAGATGCTGTAGCCTGCACTAGAAATGCTGGTTTCTCAGCCCCAGGTGTTATCTTGGATATAGGCTCTTGTGGGAATCGCTACCGGGGTTAGTAATGGCAGCAGCTTCTCTTTGGACATACCTCCATGTCCTCCAGGACTGCGCTGAGCAAGAGGGTAAAACTGCAACATGTTCTGCCTTGGGGTGTAACTGGGAGGTGAACAGAAAGCGTGGCGTTTCAGGGCAGTCATTTAAAAATATTCAACAATAAGAAAGTTGCCCAGAGAAGTTGTGGATGCCCAGGGAAGCTGTGGATGCCCTATCCCTGGAAGTGTTCAAGCCCAGGCTGGATGGGGCTTTGAGCAGCCTGGTCTAGTGGGAGGTGTCCCTGCCCATGGCAGGGGGGTTGGAACTAGATGATCTTCAATGTCTCTTCTAACCTGAACCATTCTATGATGCTATGAAATTCACTTTACATGAAATAATCCAATTATTTCTTGTTAGCGGAGTTCTGGGTGACCCAGAAGAATATGGAAGTATTGGAGTTCTGGCACAATTGATCAATTTTAGTAGATTTTTATGTTCATATAGTCTCTGATTAATTTTTGGTTTTATTTCCTTCATAAAGAACTTTTTTTTCCTTCAGGCAGTAGTGGGTGTTTAAGGTGAAAAAAGTCTGAAAAGTTTGTGTTGCATGGAATAGTTTTTTTCTTTCTATGCGGTGTGCTTTCAAAGGTCTGACATGGGAAAGACAAGCAAGCCAAATGTTCTTTTATGGTAGCTTTTAAAGATAAAACGAGTACCTTGACAAGGAGCTATGTCACTTTTTAATCAAAATCTTTATCTGGATACTTTGTAAATGGTAAATATAAAAGCATGAGGGAGGACAGTGACCTTCTTTTACCAATAATATAAAACTACATCCTTACATGCTTCCCTTGCATAGCTTCTTTAAAATCCACAAAACTATACAATATGCCTTAGTGTAAGAAACTCAGACTGACGCTTGAAGTTATTTAACTGGTTGGAAAATTATATGAAATCGGTAAAATAAAACCCATTCATTTGGCTGACAGGCTGATTAATGCTGCAGCATTTTCTGTGTTATGAATGAGTTTCTCTTTCAAAGGGGGACAGCTCTTTGGCTATCGTCTCCCAGCAATACCTTTGTGTGTCTCCTGTAGTTTGTGTTGTTGGAGTCTAGAGTTGAAATATGTGTAATATAATGTCATCATCTTCAGTTACAACAGAGCCATAAAATGGTTATCACTGAAAGCAGCTGTTAGCACGAATGACATTTTTCCCCTTTAGGGAGTATCTGGAAGACTTGGAAACAGGATAACCCAAAGGAAAGGGAGATTGATTTTATGACTTGTCTCCTACATGAAGCTTTTGCATCACTCTTACTGTTGTCTTTCCATGTCCCATTGGTGAATTCCAACAAAATGTGACCCATCTCAGAGTAAACAAGGTCTTACAAGCTTTGTGAAATGGGATGACTAAATACTGAGAGGGGCTGGGGTTAACATTCCCTGTTTTGGGCAAGATAAACAGAACTCAGCTTCTCTTCTTCCTGGCAGCGGCAGGCTGGTCACGCAGCAAATACCCACTATGCCCCATCAGAGGTCTGGACCCGCTGCAGCTTGTGCCGCTTTTCCCCATGTGCCGAACCATGTGAAAGTTGGAAGAAGATATGGAAGGAAAGTAAAGGCGGAATAGCTTTTTACGGTGGGGATATGTAAGGATCAGAGGTCACAAAACATAATAACCCAGCCTTCATTTGTTTTGCAGCAAGTCTCCCTGCCACTGCAGGGATCACTAATTATGGTTTCAAAACTGAGAAGCAAATTTGAACGTACTAGTCCTATGGTAGGAAAAGCCTTGGTATACAAATGATGATACCAATGACTCAAAAGACACCTCTCTTCTCGCTGAGTTAATACTGAATTGATGTTGTTGCAGGATTTTATAGAATGACACCTTTCTGGCGATGCCTTTTTCACAATGACTTTCAGAACACTGTTTCTGGTTACTCATGGTTTTTGAATTATCTTCTGCTTTTCTGTCCCAGAAAAAGAGAGACTAAAACTTTCTCTGTCTTTACCTGTGGAAGCATTTTGCATTCCTTCCCCAAAACTGCTGTAGTGTATTGCTGGTTCACTGCAACCATGGTTGTATTTTGTGTGTGTATGTAAATTTAAAAACTCCAGAGAAGTATATATAAAGCATTATACGAAGGTAAAAATACGTGAACTGCATTGAAGTCTCTATAGCAGTGTGCAGCATTACTGGTGTAGATTCCTGGGGAAAGGTTAACACATCTGTATCTAATCTTATGAAATTCAATAAGGGCAAGTGTAGGGTGCTGCACCTGGGGAGGAATAACCCCCTGCACCAGTACAGGTTGGGGGCTGACCTGCTGGAGAGCAGCTCAGTGGAAAGAGACCTGGGAGTCTTGGTGGACAACAGGACGACCATGAGCCAGCAATGTGCCCTTGTGGCCAAGAAGGCCAATGGCATCCTGGGGTGCATCAAGAAGAGTGTGGCCAGCAGGTCGAGGGAGGTCATCCTCCCCCTCTACTCTGCCTTGGTGAGGCCACACCTGGAGTACTGTGTCCAGTTCTGGGCTCCCCAGCTCAAGAAGGACAGGGAACTGCTGGAGAGGGTGCAGCATAGGGCTACCAAGATGATTAGGGGACTGGAACACCTCTCTTATGAGGAAAGGCTGAGGGAATTGGGTCTGTTTAGTCTGGAAAAGAGACGGCTGAGGGGGGACCTTATTAATGCTTACAAATACTTAAAGGGTGGGTGTCAGGAGGATGGGGCCAGGCTCTTTTCAGTGGTGCCCAGTGACAGGACAAGAGGTAATGGGCACAGACTTGAGGGTAGGAAGTTCCATCTCAACATGAGGAGGAACTTCTTTACTTTGAGGGTGGCAGAGCACTGGAACAGGCTGCCCAGAGAGGTGGTTGAGTCTCCATCTCTGGACACATTCAAAACCCGCCTGGACGTATTCCTGTGCAACCTGCTCTAAGGTGACCCTGCCCTGGCAGGGGGGTTGGACTAGATGATCTCCAGAGGTCCCTTCCAACCCTATGATTCTATAATATTGATAGCTGTTATTCAATCTGTTAGGGAGATCAAGGAGAAACTGAGTTTATGGGAGTTTGAGGATTCCAACTTATAAAGTCTACAACTTCATGGCAAAATGTATAATGTTCACTACAAACCAATAATGTGTACTAAAATTTGATGGCATCCTTCTGGCAATACTCTAAGTATTTTAATATGTAATGTAGGTATCATTAAATACATACACAAAGAGTAACTGCTTATTAGAGCAAATAATATCCAAGTTCCTGCAGACATATCGTGCTTTTTCAACACCACACTTAGTGTCGTCAGAATGAAAAGACTTTTTAAAAACATTTTTCTGGGACTTTTTGACACCCACAACTCGGTCAAAACTCCTGCAAAGTCACTGTGTCTCTGCTGCTGTCAGCTCGCATCGCTTTGCATTGTGCATGTGTCAGACGTGAAAAGCATCCGGTTTGGGCTGCGTGAACAGACTCTGCAGAGCTCAGAGTCTCTCTGCACCAGCAGGTTTATGCTGCCCACAAGTGCCGGGTTTACCCATGCGGGCAGTATACGCATACATGCATGTCTATCTCATATATTTGTATATGCAGAGATATATATATGAATATATGTACACACACACATAGATGTATATACATATGCAAGTGTGCTTCTATCAGGAAAATCCTAGATAGAAACAGGGCAAAATCCAGTGTGCCATCAACCAACCTATTTCTAGTTCACACATTTCTAGTTGACAACATAAGACAACTGTTTGTAATGGGGGAAGGAAAATATAACAGTTACAGCTCTGAGGGACTGCAGAACGTGAGTGTAGCTACAGAGCAACACAGAGATATCTGAAGTTCATTCATGTTAATTCTGAAGTTAAGAGTGGGAGGTGAGTTGGCTGTGTGCAAGCTGATGGGTTGGTTTTGTGGGGAAAAGCATCTGTTAGCTTGGAGGCAGCACTGTATGATTCCAGTTTGCTGCTGTGAACCTGAGTAGTTAAATCTATACAGTGCAACACTCTGCCAAGTGGATTTACCAGCTTGCACCTGTGCTTGTTCAAGAGTTTCTGCCCCAAAATTGTGTGGTTCTCCACTGCAATGGGCTACGATGCCCTTGGCCAGGTGGGGAGTTAAAGACCAGGGCCTGAGCGCTTCTCTTCTCCAAGACATTGCTCCTGGCAGTGCCAACTTACCGTACATATGAACTGCTGGTGACTATTTTCTACTTCTGTTAAAGTCTCACATGCTGAGTATCTAACTACAATTTTAATTACTGTAGTTGATGAACACGTGATGTCTGATGAAGGTTTGATTGGGGCTGTTGATTTACCATGTTAAGGGTGATTAAAACACAGATTAGTATTACTTTCTTTGTTCCATTTTCCCAACTATTAGTATTCTTTGCTGCTAAGAAAAAGGTTCAAAAAGTACGCAGTAGTCCTTCCTTCACATTTAAAAGTTTTTTAAATGACACCGCTCGTGTTTGGTGTAGGAAGTTGGTCAGAACTTGTTGCAGAAACTTGAGTGGTGAGTGGCAGAAAGTCCCAATGGATGATCACAATGCTTCCTTTTGGTACTGCCACATATTCCACCCTCTCCTTTCCAAATCTGTATGTATTTCACAAATTTTACAGAGTTAGAAATTGCTCACTGTTCAAAACTTGCTGTTAGTAGTTCCTAAAGTAAGTAATTTAGCCGTTAAGATTAAGTAATGTACTTAAAGTACAAGTTATGCACTTACATAGTCCCTCACCTGCTTACCGTTGTTGTATCCTTGCTGAGTGTTCCCTTAAGGATAGTTTTTAGAATAAAAATCTGAATTCTTAATTTTGATTTAGATTTTTGTATTATATACAAATAGAATACAACCCAGCCCCACCAAATTCTGTATACAGCTTAGAAAACAAAGACCAAGGCTGGCCTTGTTTACTAGCTAACTCTGTTTCTATCTATAGGGCATCCACATTTCTAACACTTCATGCAAATCTGGCAAAAAAGTTGGCTTCCTCCAAAGCGCAGCGTGACTGAGAAAGGCTGAGAGGAGGGCAAGGAGGGGATGGATTGGAAAACAGGTATCTGACTGTCCCAGCTGCAGATGTTATACCCTTCTATGGATTCTGGGGTACACTTCTATGTCATGCTGTTCTGGTCATCCAAAGCACAAAATGCAAGAGCTTTGCCGCTCCCTTTATCTTTTCTGGAGGGCAACAGAACTGCACCATTTTCTTTGGCTGAGACTGGAGCTCTGTCAGTGGAGAGAGGATTTCTTGCCTGTCAAACAGAAAGACATAAAGGAGGAAGGCTTCACTGGGCTACTGGCAGCATCTTCTCTTCTGTATGGCTGAAAATTACTTATGAAATAATTGACGTAGAAATTGGTATGCACCCACAGGGCTCTGGGTGCCTAGCAAAGGATGTATATCCATGCTAAGGATGTGCAAATGCTAAGGAAGCCTGGAAACAACTTCTTTCAGTGACTGAGCCTAGCTTTGCACAGTCTTTGAGGCTTTTCTTTTAGAGCCAACTTTTCCTTATTTGATTATGAATTAAATAGTTCTCTTAACAAAGCTTATTTTGACAGCTTGTGAAAGAACAGGAAAAGAAGCCAAAGTATTCTCTGTCATTAATGTAAATTGGAAAGCGACTCAGAACATGTCTATCATTTTACCCTTGAGTCTACTAACTCCGTGACAGAAGACCAACAGTTCTTCCCAGTGAAGCTCTTTTTCATACTGATGGAAAATCCAGGAGTAACCGCATCTTTACTTCCACCTGGCTTTTCAAGATCATAAACAGGATCATAAACAAGCTATACATCCTTCTCATTAGCAAGTAAGTTCTGGTTACTTTTACCCATGTCTTTAAAAGCTGAAATTTGCCACTGTACATGGCACTGGGGAGCCCTTTCTTATTGTTCATGGCAGAGGGTTGCAGATCTGCAAATGCTCTGGATAGATACAGCTCCTGTGGCAGCTTGAGGAAGAACTGATTTGCACTTACCATGTTTGTTTTTTATGTTTCTTGAACAGATGGTCACATTTCTTTAGGGTTTTTTAACACAACAAAAATGACAGATGTAATTTACAGATGTTTCATTCTGTGATCTGTTTGGGATTGTTCAGTCTGAAATAGTCCGGTTTATTTTCACAGAAGGCATGTATTGGTGTATGCTTTTTATTCTGATCTAGTTTTGAATTTTCATAGCATATGCATATATGTGCTAACACATACAGAATAACTAGTTGGCTGGCTGGGATCTCTGTGGACCTGGCTAATAGCATACTCTAGGTGGGGAGGTGGCCACTGGCTTCTGAAATAGCTCTTGGGGACAGCTCTTCTTAGAGCTGAATGTGCTCTTGGAGTAATGGAGAGACGAGTGGAGAGAAGGAAATGCAAACTGCTGTTTGCGTACTGGCTGGCACTGTGAGATGGACCACTAAAGCCACTGAAACAAATAACAAAAGGTGCTTAAATGAAACTTTCTTGTTTTCCTCCTTTGGTAGCCAGTGGTCAAAGAAGTGAGACAGATTGCAAAACACGAACTGAACTGGGAGCAGCTGGTCCAAAAGGAATGGCAGTGATTCCTGGGAGTCCAAGACTTACAAGTCTCCTGAGGACAGTTGTGAGTTTAATTTGTTACTAATTACGTGCAATCAAGCCAGTCAGTTTTGCAATCAACGTGAATGAATGTGAGACTTGGGATTTAGCTTAACATGGGTAGCCATCAAGCAGCTAAGAAATATAATTAACATAGTTTTCATTTCCTGCTTTCTGCAAGGTTACGCAGGGCTACCAGGACGCCATGGACAGAAGGTACTGAGAGAGACAGTTTCTCATGAGGCTTCGCTTTAAATTGAGGATTAGACATTGATTTTTTTATTACAGTACAGTCAGCACAGGGCAATTAAGGTTAAAGTGGAGAGCAAATATATTTCAGACGTAAACAGCTATGGAAAACAAATTAGCAGCTAGTTGGAAACATATCCAATCTATAAGTGTGAATGTGTGTGTCTGTAGGACAAACCCCACCATTTTTCTTTAACTCTCCCTTCTTGGGAGAAGTCTTTCGGTGTTGCTGTGGTTGCTTTGTACTGTTGATGAACAGCCCGTACCACAATGCATCTGCTGTGGTGTATACTCTGCTGCAAACACAGTGCTCCCTGAAGCACGGAAAAGCTGGGTGTGCTCACTGCCACTGCTCTTAACGGTGTCTGACAAAGAGCAGGTCAGTGCTGCTGGTTGGGTCTGAGGTCCTACAGACCTCCTACACCCACCATTAGTCATTCCCACCCCCGTTAGGCTGTTAAATGCTTCTGTGGAGCAGAAATGGTACACATACATCAAGGCTGTGATTTATTCCTGGCTCTTTCATCCTCCCCACAGTTGAGGCGAAACCTTCTGGCTCCTCACTGCTGGACAGATATATGTAGGAATCAAGCAGAACTTGGCTGTAAATCACCTGAAAAACTTCTTTTATTATTTGCCTTCCAATGATGAGAAGTTCACCAAGTTTCAGTTCTCTGCACTTCGATACTGTCTGGTTTTGGGTTTTTTTCCTCCAGAAAACCTGGTAATTGCATGAGTAACATGCTGTCGGCACTGACCACCTGTGCCATGCTGTCAGTATGACAAGAATACCGCAAGCAGCGGCCTTCTGGTATTCTTGTCAGTGCACTAAAGCAAGGCTCAAAGTCTAAGTTGAAAACTGGAGTCAAAAGAATTGCGGAGAGGATTATTTTACTAAAATTGTTGACATAGACACACCTGTAACACCCTAATTTAGTGTGTAAATTTTTCGCCTGAGACTGAATGATACTTCTTGGTTTTGAATAATACAATGCCGGGTCCATTTAATTCAATTTGTAGTCCTCTAATGTCCATCCTCAGCAAATGTTCTTTGAAAACGCCCACTGAAATAATGCCATAGCCAAACAATTATGGACCAGAACTCAAGAATTCATTGTCTCTGCCACTTAACTATGAATTACGAATAAATTCAGGTAAGTCATGATACATTTTATGATTTGCTTTTCCCGTGTGTATAATAGGAATAAATATATCAAATGTAAGAAGGTATATCAAATAATAGGGATAATTATATAAACACAGTACATGTTAAAATGCTATGACATTTACAAATTAAACTTACCAATTGAGAGTTAGATACTCTGTTTATTAAGAAAAATGTATTGCTTTCAAAAATTTTAGTGAATAAAAGCCATCAGGATTGTTATCATAATAAATATCACAGAGAAGAAGCACACATCATTTTAAGTGGAATTGATTGAAATAATAATGATTTTTTTGTTTAAAAATTAAAAAATGAGCATTTATGAAGACTTCTAAATGTTTTCTACACAAGAAGTTTTCTTCTAGCTTTAGGGAGAATTTGATCTTCCAGGTATTTATGCTAAAAGACATGGAAAGATAGTTTGCTATCCATGCTTGTAAGGAAATTAAACTCAAAATATTGTTTTAACTGTTTATGTTTATAATTTTTACTAGCTTTTCACACTTGCTGTTCTGTGGGGTTTTTTTGCCAACCACATATACTTATTATAATTTTCATCTTGTACAGCCAAGAGTTCTGAATTAAATACCAGTGATCCTCCACTACCTTCATCATCATGATGAATAATTTGTAGGTTGCTTGGACCTCAGTGAAGATGCTAATAAACTGCAAAATATTAATTACACATACTGAAAGCTGGTATGTAAACCAGTGGGAAGCAACTGGAGTTTGAAATTAGATGCAATATCAACATTTATATTTTATTTTAAAGGAGAAAAAGGCATTGAAGGATCTGTAAGTAAAGAAATGTTTCTGACCCATTTGTTCCTTTCTCCCTGGTCCTGTTGCATTCATCTAATGTGAACTCCTTGCAAAAACAATTGAACAAAGCCAGGAAGAGCTAAACAACTGTTCTGATGGTGTTATGGCAAGCTATAATATACAAAGTGCTACTAAAAGTGAGTTATTTGTTTAGGAAAGGAGACAATGGACTGCATAAGCTTGAAGGTGCCATGGATGAAGCACAACAGGGAAGACTGGATGCCAAGGCCACCCCCAGGAAGAACGGTGCCCCTGGAGCCAGTGGTCTGCCTGGCACTGCTCCAGCTGTTGGACCACTTGTGGGACTTGCTGTTCTTTTTGAGCTAAAATATCATAAGAGGTACCAAATATTTAGATAACGGCAACCAGCTGTCAGTTGCCAAGGGGACCTGCTCTGGACCCAGCCTGACCTACAGTTGAGCGGCAGACCTTGGCACACAGGGGTTTTCCTGAGGTAGGGAAAAGCCAAGGTGGCAGAGAGACCTGCCAGGAGCCAGCAGCTCTTGCAGGAGATGCTAACGAGGCCTGGGTGTTGCCAGAGCAACTCCGACCACCCCACACTGGCGTCGGATGGGGTTCACCTCTCAGAAAGGGGGAAGAGGGTCTTTGCTGGTCAAACTAGAGGGCAAGAAAGAGATGCACAGGCAGTGGAAGCAGGGACAGGTATCCTGGGAAGAGCAGGGGGACGCTACCCAGTTGTGTTGAGATGGGGTCAGGAAGGCCAAAACGTGTATGGAGCTGAACTTGGTGAGAGACGTAAAGAATAATAAGAATGGCTTCTACAGGTATGTCAACCAAAAAAGGAAGGTCAAAGAAAGTGTACCCCCCAAGATGAGCAAGATGTCAAACTGGTAACAACGGATGAGGAGAAGGCTGATGTACTCAACAACTTTTTTTCCTCAGTCTTCACTGGCAGCCTCTCTCCGCACACCTCTTGAGTGGGTGAACTGCAAGGCAGGGACTGGGGGAGTAAAGTCCCTCCCACTGTACGAGAAGATCAGGTTTGTGACCACGTGAGGAACCTGAACATACAGAAGACTATGGGACCTGACGAGATGCATCCCAGAGTTCTGAGGGAACTGTAGGCTGATGTAGTTGCTAAGCCACTCTCCATGATATTTGAAAAGTCATGGCAGTCAGGTGAAGTCTGCGGTGACTGGAGAAAGGGAAGCATTGCACCCACTTTTAAAAAGAGTAGAACTCCCGGCCTGTCAGCCTCACCTCTGTCCATCGTGGTACAGATCCTCCTTAGAAGCTATGCTAAAACACATGGAGGACAGGGAGGTGATTGGAGACAGCCAGCATGGCTTCACCAAGGGCGAGTCCTGCCTGACCAACCTCATGGCCTTCTGTGATGGAGTGACCACATCAGTGGACATGGGAAGAGCTACAGACGTCCCCTATCAGGAGTTCTGCAAGGCCTTTGACATGGTCCCCCACAACATCCTGCTGTCTAAAGTGGAGAGATATGGATTTGATGGGTGGACTGTTTGGTGGATGAGGAATTGGTTGGATGGTCACATCCAGAGGGTAGTCATCAATGGCTCAATGTCCAGATGGAGACTGGTGACAAGTGGTATCCCTCAGGGGTCTATATTGGGACCAGTACTGTTCAATATCTTCATCAATGACATAGACAGTGGAATTGAGTGCACCCTCACCAAATTTGCGGACAACACCAAGCTGAGTGGTGTGGTTGACACGCCTGAGGGATGGGATGTCATCCAGAGGGACCTGGACAGGCTCGAGAAGTGGGTCCATGTGAACTTTGTGAGGTTCAACAAGGCCAAGACCTGCCCCTGGGTCAGGGCAACCCCTGGAACAGGGGCTGGATGGGGATCTGAGCAGCCTGATCTAGTTGAAGATGTCCCTGCTCTTTGCAAGTGTGGTTGGACTAGATGACCTTTAAAGGTCCCTTCCAACCCAAACTATTCTATGATTCTAAGATATATGAAATTGAGCTGACACAGTAGGAAATCATTATAATGGACACATCAGAAGGATCAGAATGGGAACAAAACCAGTGAAAAGTTATTCCTCAGGACAGTGAAAATGCATTAGGGATGATTTCTGGCTCACCGAATCTGAATTTAACTTTACAAGGAAATTAATCCAAACTGATAAGATCGCAGACATTTTCTTGTAAAATTTTTCCTTATTTTTGTAAAAGTCATGTTTAAAAATAATCACACTTGAATATTTGGACTATAAACATCATTTTAGCCTTAGCTGGGTATTAGATGAGGGCAGTACAGCCAAACATTGTTAACCCGTTAATTACAGGAAATTTAGGAGGCGTTTCAGTTGGATTTTCTGATGGAACTGTTTCTACTTTATTTTCCTAATGTTTCTAAAGCCCTTTAACTACAGGGACTACCTTTTCCAGAAACTTGTGTAATTAGAAGTGTGTGAAAGAATGTTGTTAGAGCAAACTTCAACTTTTGCAGACAGCATGAGGAAGAAATATGCCAGCAGCTGCCCCTCTACAGAAATGTGCCGATAAGTTCTCCGGGACCTAGGGATATTCCTGTGTACCCTGGGAAAGAGGTAAGCGTAGTGGGAGAGAAAAATAGGCCCATTTCACAAATCTAAATGTAGCTGAAGCACTGAGTGACATGGAACACGAAGTATAAAGAACACAAAAGACTTTCTTTGATGGAATGTTATACTTGATTTTGTTCTCACTGAACTAAAGCTGAAGTGGGTTTTCCATTCCCTTCAATAGGAACCAGGGGAATTTGTTTTCCTGCAGGGAAAACAAATAAGGAATTAGCTATGGAAGAAATTAGAAGCCTGCAAAACAAAATAAAATGCCCAAAGCAAGTACTTGAGATCATTACTGTGCTAACTTTAGCCTAGAGAAACAGGCAGTGAAATTATGGTAAAAGATTAGATAAATCCTTTCTAATGCTATTACAAGCTAAGCAATAATCTAATAAACTTTTTCTAAAAAACTACCCCCAAATGATATGCAACAGTTTTAAAACTTTATTTGTACCCGTATTTTCAACAACTCTGAAAGCAAACAGTGACTCATAACCAGAGTATTCATCTCCTGCTGCTCTAAAAGGTCTTGAGGGACCATAATTTACCTTTCCCTTTCTTGAGGGACCTTTGAGGGATCATAATTTAATTATATACAGTTGATTAGTATTTTCTAGTACCTACAGCAAAGAATACCACAGAAGAGTAAATTCCAAAGCAAATCTTTTATTGGAGTTGTTATGTACGTTACTGTGCTGCAGCCAAAACTTTTTTGCATGACCTAAAAGAAGAGGGAGGGTTTAAAAAGTTATCAGCAAAAATATCTGGGCTATTTCTTTTTGCCTTCATATATCTTTATATGTATTCTTTATATATCTTTGTTACTGTGTTGCTGACCACTGGCTACAGTGTCACGAACTCCAAACAAGTAAGATTTATTTTCCAAATCTGGAGTTAAATACCATGGTAATGAGGTATTTTTAGTGATGCTTTCCAAAGATAGACAAAAATGCTGTTTTGAGAGTGGAATGAAATGGTAAGAGATTGCATGCCAGGTTTGGAAAATAGGCAAAAATAACCTTGTTTCAACTTGCAAATTTTAGGTTACCATCTCATAGAGACATAACATGTTAATAACCTAACTGTATTACAAATAATTTGACAAGACTGAAAGTACCCATCTACTTTTAACTCTTCTTCCCTCTTTGCTTGGACTCCCCCTAACACACATTGTAGCATGTGTAGACCACAGTGCCAAACTGAAAGCACATGTTATCTCAGTTTTCTTGCCATGCAGTTAAATGTCTTGGGTTTTGTTATTTTTTGTTGGATTTTATTGGTTTTGTCCTTTTAAACAAACTTTAAATAACTTTATTTTATGCTATTTCTTTGCTCTAAACAGTCTTTGCTGTCCTAACCCCTTTGTTTTTCCTCTCCACCTGCTGCTGCTGTGGGCTCTCTTCTTTATCCTCCACAGGAATCTCCCTGTATCTCCAGCTCTTCCAAGCCTCTGTTTTCAAATTTGAAGTGTGAGCAGAATAATCACTCCTCTCCCAACTTCCCTAATGTCTTCACATCATCTCTGCCCGGATATAAAAGAGTTAGAAATCATGGTAACACAGAATCATGTTGGGAGGTGATGCAGAGCACCGCGGCCTGCGGGACTGGGGGACTTCTCCTTGACCATAGCAGAAAAAGCCATGGTCAGGTCCATGCCACCAGCACTCAGCTGTCACAGTTTAAGCACCACCCCTAATAAAGCAGGCGTCTGTAGATGCTTTGGGCCTTATTCTCACATGTTCGTTATCTAGAACAAACATCCTTGGCTCTTACAGGTAAAACTAACCACACTAGGAAGTTCTCATATAAAGTTCTACAGGCCTCTGAGGTTGTTCTTCAGTATTATTTTTTCCGCTTTATTTTTTTACTATGCCTTCTGTGTAAAGAGCAGAGCATTTTCGAAGAGTCTAGTTCATAAACAAACAAAAGCTGTATCTCTATTCAGAATCAGATCGCTGGTTTGGTTTTTTCTACGTTGAAAATTTGGACTCATTTCCACTGTTGTTCATAGTTTTATTTTGTTTCATGTTACAGATCGGAATTAAACAAGGAAAAATTAATATAAAGTGCAATCATGGATTTGCAGCAACATTAGGAAATTTACAGGGCAAACCTGGGTTGAAAGGAATTGATGGGGAGTACGGGGCAGAAAGATTTTACAGTGATTTTGAAGATACTGTGTCACGGAGAGAGAGACAGACCACTGAAAGGTTCAAACTAACAATTTATTTGAACTTCACTCACAGCTCCAATACACCCCTGTGTTAAGGGTACAACAGAAGAATGCGCTATTGCAATTTAAAAGCAATTTACAGGTTACACTATTACAACCAATAAGGGATTCCTGGAATGTACTAACACAAACCACAAATGTGCTAGATATTAATACCTAAAAAGAGTGCACTAATCACGATCTTGAAGCATGCCAGATATCATATGTATTTTTCTTAATCACTTACCCTCTCTCTCAGGTAAGGCCTCTGAATCCCTGCGTAGTTACTTTGTACAGTAGAGTCCTGGACAGGGCGGGAAGAATCTCCTACCTGCCAGCTGTATCCTCGGAAAAGACTCCCCCATTTTCTAGCCAAACCTTAGGGTTTTTATTTCCTGATTCGATGGGTGGGCAGGATTGTGCCTGAGTGCATTACGCTATCTGGCACGTTTCCCTCTGGTGGTGTGATGGCCCCTTAGTCTGTACTGCTCATTTTGTGATGTCTAGGACATAAAGTTACTGAATGGTGGTGGAATGGGCATTTTGTTGGGGCATTTTGTTTGTTAAGGGATTATTCACGGCTCCATTCAGGTTTGGGTTCTCAGTGTGATCCAGTGTTGAGGCAACCCTGGGCTGAGCCCAGCCGTTTCTGCAGCTCCCCCCAAGTCACCTCTGCATAGATAAGGATCTGTCAAAGGGAGAAGCAGCTGAGTGGAATGACAACTCCCCGCATTTTGCCTTTGTGCTCCAAGACCTGTTTATCTGGGTGATCCCATATGTCCTGGAAAACAGAGACTGAAATGTAGAATATCTTTGAAAGACTTTTTTTTTTATATTGTTTTTTTGCTCAGTGAGTTTCAAGTTCAAAGTTTATGAACAATGAACTGTTTTCCACGTGAATGTAAACATTAAAATTATTGTACTCATTAAATTTTAGGTGAGCATGGTGAAAATGCAGATAAAGGGTTCAGAGGTTTTGGACTAGTGGTCTTTGAAGGCAACCAAGGCCCAAGGGGTAAGTTTTGTTCTTGAAATTTTGATTGTTGAGGGAATAAACAGACTTGTACAACAGGAAATTTTGTTTGCTTTGCAAAATGACGTCTAAGATGATAGATGTAAAAATAATATCAGAATACATACATATATGTGTTCTTAATGTACATGCACGTAGTAAGAGCTTTGTATGATGGTCTGTTACCAAAGCCACAAGATGTATTCAGTTTACAGTGAAACTGGAGTTTTCCCAGATCCACCTCAAACATGGCCCTATTTTTCTCATGCATTTTTGGGGCAATTTTTTGTCTTCTCTCCCCCATTTTTTGCAGGAAAGGTGGTTTTGGTTTGTTTGCTTTTTTTTTCAGCAAAGCCTGCTTCCTTAAAAAAACCCCAAAAGATATTTTTACCCACTTATGGCCTAGCACATGATTAAGAATAATAAATATGAAGAGATCATGCTAAGTGTATTTACCTTGGCATTCTTTGTTCTGAGCTTCCTACATTGCCCTTTGTATTTCTTTTCCTGGGATACCGGGGAGGAATCAACAGCAAAATTGACTATTTGGGTGACCGTTTGCATTATTTACTTCATGAAACCCTGGGACAGAGATCTTCTTTCTTGTTTGTAGTGTTTATTTTTACGGGACTATATCTCTTATGCTGCTTGCCATGCTCTACGCATGGCCCAGAGAGCACTCCAGGAGACAGCTCTGCAACAGGCACACCCGTTAAAACGTTTACAGCAATGTCATCTCACAAGGTTGGTTGTGTTTGTCTGCTGGATCATGTATTTCCTATAAGAATATATTTTCTCTGTGATCCGTTCCACTAACAGCAAAATAAACAGCTTGTGCACTGGGCTGGAGCGTTTTGAATGAGTATGCATATATGAACAGTTCATTTCACTGCTTATGTGACGCAGCCTTTGTACCCTTGCAACCTCAAAGAAAGTGGTTTAGTGTTTTCAGCTCTGTTCCTTTTTCAGTTCTCCATAGCAGCCGGGAGCCGCTAGCTCCTCCTGCAAGCCCTTGGAAAGGTCACGTCTGCAAAGCTGTTCACAGGACCCTGACCCCAGCAGGCCCTCCTGGGACTGGGTAGCTGGGAGAGGAGCACAGTATGTATTGGGGCAGGGAGGGAGGTATTTTGGGGAACGTTTATAGCCTGGAACATGGGACTGGAAAGCAGAAAATCTGTTAACATTCCCGATTAACATGTACCAGATACAATCCATCAAATTACAGCTTTAGGTAAGTTATTACCAATTCTTGGCCTCCCTTTCCTTATCTATAAGATGAAGTTTATGTGATGAGTTCCTATGGATCTTAGCAGGGGGTAGAATATAAAAGTGCAAAATGGTGCAAAATTACTGCTTTCTCCCAGCTCTTGTATAAAGGAATCATTTTATTTTCAGTTACGTCTGTAAGGAAAATATGTACAGGAGAATATGTACGTATTCAATGTAATATTCTTATATCTCCAGAAGGACCAATCTATCTCTGTCTCCCCTTTGTATTCCTCTGTTGGAGTTCATTCTTATTTGAATTATCAATATCTGACTCTCCCTCTTTCTTTTCCTTACTCTCTTTGTCACATACAGAATATCGAAGCTGCTCTTCCTGCTGGTCTCTGAAAACCTGCACAGCCTGATTGCTGTGATCCTGCTGTGGAACAAACCAGCAAACACAAAAGAAAAGGTCACTCCTTGGTTGCAAGGTGCGCCAAACTTCCAGCACTCTCCCCAGCATCTCCTGCTACATAACAGCAGAACAAGACATGGTTCACACTTGTTAACATAACACAGGTGTATGAAATCTGGAGAAACAGGACCATGGCGTTCGGGAAGGGTTAAGTTCATGCAGCCAAGAGGCTACTTCATTCACTGCTTTGGCTGCCAGAGTTGTTGCAGTGGAAATGATAGCTGAGATACTGCATTTTTTAGATCTTTCTTCCAGCTTGAGTTAAGGTTTTCCCTGATGAACCATAAACTTGAAGCTACTGGACAAAGGGAAATGGAGGTTTAATCCTTTTAAGCCGCTAGCAGACATCTCTCTGTTCTGGTCTTACTAGCATCCCTCTCTGGAGCGAGACTGTCAAGGAAGAGAGGAAGCTGGGAATAACAACCATTCCCAAACTTTCCCCTTGGGGATGCAAGGCAAACTGGAGACACATGTCTGTAAGTGACATGAGACTGAGTTATGAGCATTAGGAGCAAACTGGCAGGAAGGATCAGCTGATTCAGGAAGGTACAGGAGGGGATGGGCTGTTGGTGAGCACAGGGGGTTTAAAGCTGCTTTTATAAGACAGGTGAGGATGGTTCAGTGTTTTTCCAAAGTTATCTTATCTGTTTTGGAGATTTGTATTTCTGGGTCAAACACAAGCCCAAGAAGCAGCTGATAAAAGCATAGTCTGCTCTGAACCACGGCGTGTGTGCTAGCACTGCCCAGGACTGAATGCCATTTATTCCAGGAATAAAGTATTTCATTATGTTAACTTCACCTCAGCAGTGCTGCAGGAGCAATTCCTTCCACTTTGGAGGCAGAAGTTACAAATGAGTCAAACTGACTGATGTGGTGGTTGGCTGACGAAAATAAGATGTAAAATTATTTGCTAACAAGGGTGTACCACACACCTCGAAGGTGTGCAGTATAACCACGGTCGTCTGCAAAACTGTCACAGCCCATTCACCTGACTGATGATAAACAGCTAGTGAAAATAAAGCTGCATTAAGCGAATCAGCTTTTATAGCAATATATATATGTATATAACAAAATGAAGGCTATGCAATGTGAGCAGAGCTTTATCAATGATTGCTCCTAAAAGGGCTGTCCTCTATTATTCATTTGGGAGAATGGAAGTGAGAGTGATATGCATTTATACTTTAGTTTAATGGTAGTCTTAACATCTCCATTTTCCCCACCTTAGTGAAGAAAAGTTCAGGCCGCGGACAGGCCTGTGTCTGAATGTGTAAAGGGTGGATGTATGAGAGACTTCGAATAAGCTCGCTTGTGAGTCCTAGTTCTGTAAACACTACATTGTTCACGCAACAACTGCTATGGCTAGTCACAAATAAAGATTGGCGGAGTTAGGTGATGATTTCAGAGCCTGACCTCATTCAGAGTCTTTTGTAAGGCCTTCCCTTTTTACATCTAGTATTTGTGGTAGAAGAAAAGTAACAGCTAGGATTGTTCCATTGATTTATATGAATTTTAGTAAGTTTTAAGAAGCCTTTTAGATGGAAGATAAATTCAATTTCTATTTTAACGCAAAATATCCGTCTTAAGAATATTTTCCATGCTGGAAAGTAAAATTTGCCAATGTTAGGAAAAGCCCAATGCAAGCCTGATTGTATACACAACTTTGCTTCAGTTAATCGCTCAAAGCACAGAAAAGATAATACTGCCTTAGGAACACCTTTTAGATCTTTTGTTGACTTCAGTGTGTGGCTCTAGGTGTTCTTATTTGATGATATTTGAGCTGCTATTAGGAAAAAAAATCCTTTGGCTTCAGAAGGGCTTTTCTCAGGCAGCTGTTGCTGGAATGTCTTCTCTGTTTCACAAAGATGAGTTAGTTTTATCTGACGTTACACTGTATGGCAAAGGAATATTTTCATCTCTCCTTCATACATGTGAAACTGAGGAATAAAAGAACCATGGTGGGAAAAAAGGGTGGCAGTACTACGGTATTAAAAACCACACCAAACTCATGAAATTTATGCTTCAGAGTACTTACACAATCCCTTCTCCCGGTTCTGCTGAGCAGACCTGCAGTCTGATACTCACCCTAGGAAGCTCACGCTTGGTGGCTTCTCACTGAGACCCTGATGTAGGCTACCTGCTCAGAATCACACAGACAAGGACGCGTTTTCTAGGACATCTTTTAAAATAAACTCTAAGGGGAGCTTTGACATAAGCTATCCACTGGGTGGCAGAAGTAGATCAGAAAAATCTTGCTCAAACATAGGAACATGAGGGATGTCTAAGTCTAGCCACTATGTATTTTGTAACAGCACTTGTATCAATCTTCTACCTGAGCTGAATGTATTTGGAAAAAACATCTCACGAGATAATATATTGGAAAGGGTTTTTTTACTCTGTTTCCCTTTCTGTACTTTTCTGCATGCCCACATTTCACCCCTTCTTTCTTTTTTTCCTCAACAACTACAGGAGAGCATTTTTAGAGGGGAAGGGGGCTTGGGCTGCCCTGTCTTCTCATCCTTTTCTTCTCACTCCTTGTGGAGGATGCTGCTGCTGAAGGAGGAGGCTTTGCTGTGGCCTCAGCCTCAGCCGCTGGTCTCCTGCTACCTCCTTGTGCAGAACTTACTGCTTTGAAAAAACGGTACAAGGATGTGTCTTAAACCTTCCCCTACTTCACTGTTGCCATAGCTAAAATAAACCGTTAGTATTGAGGATATGAAAATCCTTTCCCAAGGTACATGTTCCCAGGTGATCCAGGTCCTTGAGTCAATCGTTCTTACCAGTAGCTCTCTCTTTGTCTCATCTGGGTTTGTAACTCAAAGCAGATTTGCTAGTTTAAAGAGTTGAACTGGTTGTAAAATAGTGGGTGACTAGTTAAGAGAACGATAATTTCAGTAGTGATTAAAAACCCCCAGTGTGGTTAGTACCCCACAAACTTTAGTTGAGCATGGTGAAAATGGAGGTAAAGGGGGCAGAGGTTATGGACTATAACCTTCAACAGGCTTTGAAGTCAACCAAGATCCAAGAGGTAGGTTTTCTTAATGAAATTTTTCCTGCTAAAAATACATTTAAAACATAGTCTGTACGATTCCTTCTGTATGTGTAATTCTGTCAGAAGCAGATCAGCCTAAGATAAAGCTGTGATCCAACATGATTCCCCATGTGTGTGCGCATCTTGTTGCGACAACTGAACACCATTCCTCTTTGAAAAATAATTTGGAATAAATAATCTGGACACTGTAAAGCATCGAAATCCTAAAACTGACCCAAGAGATCCTGAGCGTTTAAAAGAATATACTATTTTGGTTCACCTCCTGTTTTTTGCTTGTTTGTCGTGTTTTTGTTTTTTTTTAAATGCCTTCTCTACAGTATGTGTGAGAAAGAAATATAACTTGTTGTCAGTGCTTAGGATTTTTTTACAGTGGATTTGGCCTTGTTGCCAAAAATTGTCTTTTCCCTCTGCCTGTTCCTCTGCCCTCCAAACAGCCCTGCTTCAAAAGTATTCCCTTTTCTGCACTCTTTCTGATGCTCCTGATTTCTTCCACTGCCTGGGCAGGGGAAAGATGTAGTAAGCAGTACGGTTAGTCCCCACAAAAATTTTTGTCCTATTAAACTCAATGTCCAAGAACGTCTTTATTATGTGTTTTATTATAGTGAGGCTGTGAGGACTGTGGCGCTTTGAAAGTACATGTGGTGGAACGGGTTGAGCTCAGCATCTGGAGGATTATGTCTGACTGTGTGTAGGGTGATTGATCTGGAATGCTTTTAATTTACAAGGGTAGTTCCCCATAGTGTGTTTCTAGCATTCTTTCTTTAGAGGAAAATGAATGCCAAGTTGTAATAACTAAAATGAGGTCAGCTATATCAGGCCCAAGCTCTTCGACAGCACACTTTGAAATCTCTGCAATGAATTGTATGAGCGAAACAAACTGTTGAATCTTGTCCTGGCATGACTTGCGCCCTTTTTTTAACTAATTATGGCACTATTATTCCACCGTGAATGCCACTGTTAGATGTACACAACACTATAGAAGTTTATGTGCTTTTTCAGACCTGCATGGTATAGATTTTCAGACAAAACTGCTTATAGCTATATTTTATCTAATATTTGAGTTAAAATCTGAAGATATGATACCACTGAGCATGCATGATAGAAAACACAAAATTCTGTATTCTATACAAATTTTATACACAACTTTCTTTATCCATATTTGAAGATTAGTGGAAGTTGGCAAATAAAATAAGCAATCTGCAAACAGATGATATGTGCAAACAGTGTGTTTGTTATGTTGGAGTTTTATGTGTTTGTTATGTTGGAGTCATGATGCTGACATGGGCTTTGGGTGTGCAGTGGCTTACAAAACTGCTTCTAGTAACTTGAGCGTATACATTTTCCAATGAAATAGTCCAAATTTTCCAAATAAAAAATGTTGAGTGGAAGGACATGCTGGAATCAGAGAAAAAAAGTGTGGGAAATGTTAACTCACAGAGCAATTGAGTAATGCCGGTTGGTCCCTGTCCCGTTCCTCACTGACCTTTCAGTAAATGAACCCTGGGGTGACTCACGCTGCAGTCCCACCTTGGCACCTTGTCTGCCCTCCCTCCCTTTGGGGCTGCTGAGAGATTGCAATGGCAGTCACCTTCATTTGCCTCATTCGTAACAACATTTCGGTGTTTGGGTTTTTTGCTTTTTTTTACAGCTCCTATGCAAAAGCACCCCTTCCCTTTCATTGGGTTAAGGTAGAATTCAGTGTATTGCGATGGAAAATTACACCCTTTCAAAAAGAATGTCATTCTCACTTCTGTTCTTCTCTAAGGTTCATTTTCACACATTTTTTTGAAGTTTCTTCAACTGAGTTTTGATTTCTCAACTACCATTGTTTTACTTACTTGACGCCAGTTTACCATGATGTGTGTACTACCAAGGAAAAACAGCTCAGTATCACACAAAACATAATCTGTCATCTTTTTCTTGTATGCCAAAGGGCAGTAACCAGTGATGATGACAAGAATATTAATATCTGTTGATCTTGAAGGAAAGTATTATAGTTGCTTCACTTCCTAAGTTTCCAGAAATCAAGTTCCCAAAGACACTGGGATCAGATTTTATGCTAGAGTCATAATTTTATTGCATCAGTTTATTACCGAACCTTGTGTAATAACAGGATGGACTTGATTACACTTCAAGCAGTAGCACTTGAAACTACAGAACTGGAAAGAAAATTTCTGCCTGTTCTCTGGAGTACCCAGGGCCCAGCAGACTTGAAAAGGAGTCCGAAAATCATCAAGACGTTGCAGCGAGCCATTGGGGATCCAGGCAAGCCTTGCAGCACTGAGTCAGCGTGTCATTTCAGGAGTCTGTATTTCCTCAAATGCAATTCCATTTTATGTATTCTTTCCTGCCTTCCCCGCCCCATGCTTTCCATGTTTTCCTGGCTCCATGTTCACATTTTAGCTCTTGAAAGAGAAGGGGGAATAATCCATTTACTTAGTGGGAATTTGTGTGTGTTAGGCAGACTGAGAGGGAAAAATTGCTGTTTCTGGAGATGCCACAAGTCTGATAATATGGAGTTGTTCCAGGTATCTGTGTTAAAAATACCCATTGAATCTTAAACTTGCCTAGAGCATTTATGATTAATTTAAATTTATAGCATCCTTTGACAAAAATCTCCATTATCTGATTTTTGTAATATAGTTATTCCTCTGTTTATTGCACTTTGACAGCTGTCTTTTTGTTCATTAAATTAAGTGAATGGTTTACAAATTGTTAGGAATAGAAGCATGCAGTATAAAATTACCTTACAGTGGCTGTTTCTTGGAGCTGGCAAGAGGAGCTTAATAAAAACTGGGTGCTTAAATATTAGAATAATGGAATAAGAATTAAAAGCCTGTGTTTCTGTTATAAAATATTCTACTGGACCACAATGCAAACCTTGAATAATTTCCAGCACTATTCTCTATTGTACTGGAAATCATGACTTGTACTTTATTTGATATAAACGAATTTTCAGTAGAAAGTAAATGTATAATACCTTAATATGATGGATTGTACGATATGATCAGAGTACTTTTCACAAACTTCTATTATACTTTAGTAATTATGAAACTTCTATATGGAAGGTTAGAACACAAACTAGGCAGTTTACCTAGGTAGCAATGTAGTGCTGCTTAACATTATTTTCTCACTAGCTTACAACTTGCAGATATTTGAAAAACCTGAACAAAGGCAAAAGCAGGAAAATAATACACACAGAAGAGGGACCTCCTGAAAAAAAAATGATGGGGAGGGAGGAAAGAAAGTGGAAGATGACCCTTTGTTTAAATCAAGTCATTGACAGAGAAATGCATCCCCCTTCTTGAAATCCTAGCCCTAAGGAAACCTATCACACTTCTGTCACCGATTTTCAACAGGGCCAGATTTCATCCATATAAATTCTTTCTCTGCATCAAGAATAAATTTCTAGTATTGCACAGATGCAGTATTTTTCAATATCTGACTTTGTCTTTTCTCACTTTGGCCTCTGTAGCTTTAATGACAGTGGCACATAGGTTACGATAAGAACTTAAATGTTATTAATTCTTAATTAACATAAAAAAAAAATGTTGCTCTTAAAATGTAAACCAGGATTTTTTACTTGATATTTGCAAAGGCACATAGCAAATGGAGCTATTTTATTGGTCTTAAAATTGGGAAACTGAAAAAAAATTAAAGATGACCTGCTCTTGAAGTCAAAAGTGAATAAGATAATAGTAGTAAGCATAACACACAATACAAAAAATGTTAGATGAGAATAAAAGCTTTTAACAATACTGGTAAAAACAGTTGGTAAGAGATTGCCTGCGTAAAGTGGGAATTCTTTATTGCTGGACATCTTTAAGAGTAAATTAGGCAAACACCTTCTGTAAGTGACTTAGGACAGGGACTATGATTTCTTGAGTCTCCTGACAGCCTCTTTTTTTCCCCCTGTTTATGATTCGTTGACATCCATGCCCTCAGCTTGCCTTGAGCTATCATTTTTTAGGAATTAACAGTAACGGATGACTTCTTAATTGACTTTAACTCACCATTGTAATAATTAGCATAAATTTATTTTTCAAACTGATTTTTTTTCTGAAACCCTTAGGAATTTACATAGTCTGCCATCTGGCACATGCAGCCATAGTCATCTGCCCAGTCAGGTTCAGCATTTGATCATAGGCTTAGCCTGTAGTTAAACTGGGACTGATGTGATCTAGCTTGAAACTCTTTGAATGTTTCCATTTTATTTGTGGACTTCTCTTTAGAGGAGACAAGATTACAGCAGCTCAGGTAGCACATCTGACTTGGTCAGCTGAAAGCCTTCTCCAGAGGTGCTCAAAAGCCACTTTACAAAGTAACTGTCATTCTTAGAAGTGATCCCAAGTTAGGGATGAAGTTACTCTCACTAGGTCTGTAGCTGAATCTAAATTAATAACCACTTCTCACTTTCCAGCATTGTTGTGTTATTTGAATGCATGTGTAGGCAGCCTGTGGATTCACAAACATCCTTGGAGTCACTCCAGAGTCTGTGGTCTATGTACCTGTGAGTTCTGTATCCAGTAAGTAAGTTTATGACAGAAACAGAGGATCGCCATAGTAATCAAATAACTTTTGTGGTTCTCTAATCAAAGAACTTTTGTGATTCTTTAATTGTTGGCCTTCGACAATTTTTTGTTCTGTGCATGTTGAACTTGACCTTTTTATTTTTTTCAAAGTACAAACTTAACAGAAAACTTTGACTTGTCACAGGTCTATGGCAAGCAGTTGGGATGATTCTGGCACAGCATAATTTAGAAGTCCCTCCCTCCTTCAGGATTAATCTTTTGACTATTTCTCAGTCCAGAATAGTAGCTTGTATTTTCTACTTCATATAAATTTTGTACAAAGCTGCTGTAGAAGTCACTGTGCCCTCCTCACATATGTAGGAACTTTCCATTATTTTACTCTCCATGTTTTTGGACACAAGGCTCCAGCCCACCATCACTGACTTTTTGTCCCAGGAAAATTGTGTGATCCTTTGTAAATGAGCATTATTTCTTACAAATTTAAACCCTGGCTCTTAAAAGGTTTTGGAGTACTTTCCACTTCTACCAGATGTTCCACCCATGTTTTATGGGAACAGATGAAGTCATTTAAGGATGTGAGGATGCTTTTTGATCCTCAGAACTTGGGTTATACTCTTCACAAACATCTGAAACGTCCCTGGTGCATTCAAGAGTCTAAAAGGAATTCTGCACCACTGAAGCAATCCATAGGTTATCACAACAGCTGTTTCTATCCCCGCTCCATCTCTGAATGATAATTCAACTTGAAGGATAGTCATGTATTAGATGGATTAAAACTGTGAATATATTCTGCTCCTTACCTTTTTTCCAAAGTGTCTCTTGTATATTAAGGTGGATGATCTTGGCCTTTCTGTGAATGAAGACTTTTGTAAACAGAAATCTTTATGTTCCTTCATGTCTCTATCAGATGTTTGATACAATTACCAGCGTGGAAGATCATGGTGCTTGTTTCTTCAAGCCATCCTCTAGCATAAAATTTAATTTCTTTTTAACTACTATGTGATATCCAATGTGAGTGGGGCTTCTGCATCCGAGCAATATTCCATGAATTATGCTTCAATGCTGCTCCTCATCATATGTGCCCAGATCTTCATTATACTTGGAGAACACAAAGTACAAAATAATTGCTCTATTCACTTCCTTTCACTGCTTTCTATGGACATTTCTGTTGGGTCTGTTCCTAGATTTTTTGTCTCTTGTGTTGCTCCACCACTTTTGAGTTCTAAGAAGCTCTAAACCACCAGCCCTGTTGTACACTCTCCCCATGACGGGCTTTTTCTTTAGCTGCACTTTCTCCTAGTCATTCCTTTCCCTTGGAGTTCAGTCCTTCATCTAGCTTGAATCAAAGTTCTGCAAAACAGCAGTTCCAGTTTCAAAGAGCGGTTCTTAACCTTGCAGAGGTACTTGCGTGATGTTTTATTATCTTTCTAACTCTATTATGAGCCTTTGCTCAGGATGAGAGTAACGAGAGAATATCCTTGTCACCCTGCATGCAAGACCATTGCTTAAGGAGGTCGCACTTCTTCCTACTGACATTGAGCTCCCAAATATTACCCAGAAACCACCTTATTCTGTTAGTGCCCTGGAGATTCCCATGACTTGGATCAAATCCTTTACCAGAACACCTTGATTAGAAATGTTAATACTATAACAGCACAAAACAATCTACTGTGAAAGAATGCACACAAAGTTGCACTTCTTATCTGCAGGGGCAGAGGGGCAGAGGGTTAGTATTAAGCACAATTTCTTCAGCCCAACCACCTGAGCACTGCTTCTTTTGTGCAGGTCAGTAACCAGTCCAAGAACTCTGCCACTTCCGAGCCATGGATGTCTGTAGAAAAGTGCTACAAGAGTCCCAGAAGCTCTGGGGTTGCCCAGGTCCTTCCAAAAACTGCCACCAGCCCTCCAGTGACACCGGATTGTCTTCCCCTGTAAGATGTCACTCCTCAGCATAGGCTGTTCTATCATCTGATACCTCTGAAGTCTACTGCACCTGTAGATACCATGTGGCTTGGAGCCAGCTAAGAAACAAATTTTCTCACTCATCTGGCCAGTGACGTTTTTGTGAGCTTTCTGCACTTTGAAGTCCTTCAGTATTTTCCAATTACATTGACAATCACTCATGTTTTGTCCTCTGGAAAAAATGATTGCTTCCATGAAGTTTCCATGACAGTTTCTGCTCATTGCTTGCAACTCTTGATCATTGTTTTATGTACTGTGCTCTCTTTCGTCACCAGGAGCTATTTACAAAGTGACATTTCACTCAGGCTTCAGAGTCTTGAGCAGACTGTTACAGGAATTGCCCAATCAACCAGCTGCCTTCCTATGCATCCTGTTTTCTGTTTGCAGTAATGATGGCAAGCTAGGCAATTATTAAAGTTACAGCCTTTCCATATTGAGAATTGTCTAAATTAAGAGTAAAAAGGCCTATTATTTAAACACACTCCTTGTATGCAGTACTTTCTAAATGCTGCTTATTGCTTCAGTTCTTCTTGAATGTGCTAGGTCAGAAATGCGAGGCTTACCTGACTTGTTGGTGATTGTTTCTTTTTTGTGCAGAAGTCACCAGCCATAACTGTTGTGATTGTCAGGGCAGCATTTTGAGGCAGGACTGAACTTTCTTCTTGCTCCCCTTATATCCAAAGCCACAACAGTGAAGCCACTACTGAAATGAAGCGAGGTGCTTCCTAGAATGGTTCTTCTAAAACTTACAAGGTTAAAATCAGATTTTGGGACCTGCATGTTATGTAAGTTAATGATTACATCACAGAAAAAATCTTGGGTGTTAGCCAGTCCAAATATATTGGAAGCAATTTTTGCCTACAGGAGGTCCAAATTCAGTCCTGAGCTTCAGATGATCAGTACAGATTATATTAATTCACAAGAAAAGAAAATAGCTCATAGTGCGGTTTACAGGATGTCTGATTTACAGGATAGCTGTTGAATCTGGAAGTTCCCCACCCCATGCACTGGAGTATTGGAGTCCACTACATGCAGCCTTCTATCTGTGATAAATCCTACTTTTGTTCTTTTCTTTTTTTTCTTTCTCATGCAAATCAGAGTGATTTTATCTAGGAGAACTTTCTGTATGACCCGACTGTATGAAAACGATATATGTGGGTGCAGATTTTATCTACTGAGTCATGCTGAGTGCGGTACTCTGTGAAGGTCTAAAGGTGTAGATGAGCATACTGAATTAATATAACACTATGCAGTGAAAAGAGGGAAGCCTAGCTCTTATTTACTTCTTTTGTGTGAATAGAAATCTGTAAGATTTCTGTAAAATCTTGCAAGTCCAAGGAGTTAATTTTTTTCCAAGTTCAAAAGTTGCTGTGCATTTTATATACTCTTGTCTTCTGTGTTAATGACTGCACTAACTGAAAACCAAATGTACTACCCGGTTTTTGAAAGACCTATTTCATCCATGAGGGCTATTCACATTATGTAACTTCATTCCAGATTTGTATTGTTAATGAAGGATAAGGACGTAGTCTAAATGTTCTTACATGTATCTTAGAGAAGTCTCACTCTCTTCAGTATTTGTGTAAAGAGACAGGGCTCCTAAAGGGGACACCCAACTTAGCTGTTTGTAACTATTGCCCAGAATGCCTACATTATCATCATTAAACTATGAAGAGCTATCACTTTAACGATGGAAATACAACTTTCCAAACATCAAGCTTTTTTAAGCAATGGCTTAAATGACAAGGATTGCGGAAACTTCTGTTTTGCAAATCCTGGGCTCAAACTACTATTTTCCAGTTGTTTATTTCTCATGCATTAGCTCTAGTTTCTCTTTTCCCAGCCCCAGTCACTGCTCTCATCATGATAATGCAGAATTCATTTCAGAATCTTGTCTATGCCAGTATGGTAAACCAAAGTATATTTATTGGAGTAGTATTGTAAAATACAAAACCACTGGTATGCAATAAGGTTGTCGAACTTCTGTCCCTTAAAAGATAACCTGATCTTGCAGAGATGGTCTAAGAATATGTTGTGGTTGCTGACAGCAGAATCAAGTAAATGTCTTGCATTGATAGTTTTCTATAGCATAAATTCTAAGTAGTGTTCTTACTACAGCTCCTGTATTTACTGGGATTTCATATACAGCTTAAAGTTATATCTGTCTAAAATGCACTGGACCTCAGGGTGCAAGGTGTGATCCTGGTGTCCTAATGCCTTACTAAATATCTCCATTCACAGGCAAGCATGTGTTTTTCAGAAGTCTAAATATTTATTAGGCATCTGCTGAGGTTAAAAGAAGTATTGCTATTTACCAGGAGTGGGATTGCTCCCATGAAAATAATCTGTCATACACAGGTGTAAATTGAGCCAGTCCAGCATCGACCCTTACCTCCGAGCTTACTGGTTCCTGGCTGGCTTCCTACTATCTATTGCCAACTTGTAGGGATGGCCAAAAGTAATCATCGGCACAGAATTTCACTGAAACTTTAAGCCAGACAAACCTGAAAACTGGAAATGATGTTTGAAGCTAGCAGAAAATATTCTTAAGCTTGAATGTATAAATAATATCGGCCTGGTCTTCGGCAACACATTGAAATATCACTATTTTACATGTGATCACTAGTAACAAATACAGCAGTTTATGTAAATCTCTCAAATAATTACACGATCTGAACCCTGTATTACATTGGAAATAATAAAAATAAATGAAATTTTTTTTAACCGTTGCATAGGACAGTTGATGAATTTAAAAAATATTGTTCCATGACCAGTCTTTCATGCCCCACCACTTCATCCGCTCTGTTTGTCCCACACCAAAGGGCATGGGAGAGGGCCCTGTGTTGCGAGGGAAGGAGAATGGGAATTTGTGGCTGGTGAAATGGGTCTTGGGAGAATTGACCTTCATATGATTTCCACAATGATGAGTCACGCTACCTCCATGACTCACATCCTCAGGACACTATGACCTGCAAACACCAATATACACACACCATGTAATTCTTTTGAATAAAGCTACTAGTGTGCAAGCCATTACAGAAGCAGACCTATGTCCTAAAGAACTGTTTATTAATCTACATTTTATCATTTCCAACCATTTCTCTTCAGTTAAGACAGCAAAATTGTCTTAACTGTTCCTGTTTGTTCTGTCCTTTAAAACCTCACTAAGGAAAAAATGGCAAAATTAGAATTTTTCTTGAGTGAGGAAGAATAAGGGCTGCAGAATGTGATTCCTGTTTCAGGAGAAGAAAGTTTGACACAGAAGAATAGGATTTGAAAAGCACTTTTCTTAATCCCAGTCCGTAGAGCTTGAATATTCAATACATTTAGGTAATACGGATTTAGCTCAATGTAACTCCTGAGATTTTCCACAAGGAAACAGTTTTCTGTCCACACAGACTTGGCTAATGTAACTTGTTTGTAGAATAACCAGAAACTTCATTTGAAACCACAGAATCCTGAGACAAAGAAACACATCGAGAGCTTTCACGGTGTGGGAGGAGGATGACACAATTTCTGATTGCCTGAAGCAAGACGGGAATGTAGCAGAAACCTCAAAATGACTAATTTGGACACAATTCATGCTTAGATTTCAGTCTGCATTTTCATTTAATTTCTCTTTCGCATGGCCCCACTGGGCACAATATCTTTTTTTATGCTTTATGTAAGAGGTTTTTTTTCTGCTTCATACTTAGCATCTAGGAAATAATATAGAATATTATTGATCAACAATCAGCCAAAATTTCACCATTTTCAAAATTTAATGGTAAGAGCATCTTGATGGGTGACTAAGCATCATAATGGCAAAACAATGATCTACTAGGGACTGTGCTCATGTCCGCTTTTGTGTGTAATTTCTTCTAACATGACCAGCCTGAGGGCTAACAAGACTTACCTTTTTGCATATGTTAAACAAAATAAATCATTAGTGAAGCATGGGTGATCACTGGTGGATTTAAGTTATATGACAGCTAATTGTGATTGAGGCTGCTGCTTCATTACTCTATCTTTTCAGACTTCACTGCAGATTCCCAGGAACTGATTCCCAGGAAGCAAATTTCTTAAAGACCGCATCATCAAAACCTGCTAATGATTCATGTTTAAGGGGTCTGTCCTGGTTTCAGTTGGGATAGAGTTAATTTTCTTTGTAGTAGCTGCTGTGTTTTGGATTTAGTATGAGAATAATGCTGATAACACATAATGTTTTAGTTGTTGCTAAGTAATGTTGACATTAGTCAAGGACTTTTTAAGCTTCGCATAGAAGCTGAGAGGGAGCATAGGCAGGACAAGCTAGCCAACAGAATATTCCATGCCATAGACATCGTGCTAAGTATATAAATGGGGGCTGGTGGGGGAGCGGGAATCCACGATCGCTGCTCGGGATGGGCTGGGCAACTGATCATCAGGTGGTGAGAGCAACTTGTGTTGTATCACTTGATTTTGTATATTCTTTTACTATTATCATTATTATTACTACTACTACTGCTATCCTCATCTGTTACTGTTCTGTTAAACTGTCTTTATGTCAATCCATGAGTTGTTGTTTTCCCTCCTTCTCTCCCTCTTCTCCCTGCCCTGTTGGGAGGGGGTGGGGGGAAGTGAGCGGGTGGCTGTGTGGTCCTAGTTGCTGGCTGAGGTTAAACCACGACAGGGTCACAACTCATTAGCCTTGTGTGGCAGAAAATTGTTCATGCTGTTAATAGAAATCATAGAATCATAGAATCATAGGGTTGGAAGGGACCTCTGGAGATCATCTAGTCCAACCCCCCTGCCAGAGCAGGGGCACCTTAGAGCAGGTTGCACAGGAACGCGTCCAGGCGGGTTTTGGACGTCTCCAGAGACGGAGACTCCACCACCTCTCTGGGCAGCCTGTTCCAGTGCTCTGCCACCCTCAAAGTAAAGAAGTTCCTCCTCATGTTGAGATGGAACTTCCTACACTCAAGTTTGTACCCATTACCTCTTGTCCTGTTGCCGGGCACCACTGAAAAGAGCCTGGCCCCATCCTCCTGACACCCACCCTTTAAGTATTTGTAAGCATTAATAAGGTCACCCCTCAGCCGTCTCTTTTCCAGACTAAACAGACCCAATTCCCTCAGCCTTTCCTCATAAGAGAGGTGTTCCAGTCCCCTAATCATCTTGGTAGCCCTATGCTGCACCCTCTCCAGCAGTTCCCTGTCCTTCTTGAGCTGGGGAGCCCAGAACTGGACACAGGACTCCAGGTGTGGCCTCACCAAGGCAGAGTAGAGGGGGAGGATGACCTCCCTCCACCTGCTGGCCACACTCTTCTTGATGCACCCCAGGATGCCATTGGCCTTCTTGGCCACAAGGGCACATTGCTGGCTCATGGTCGTCCTGTTGTCCACCAGGACTCCCAGGTCTCTTTCCACTGAGCTGCTCTCCAGCAGCAGGTCGGCCCCCAACCTGTACTGGTGCATGGGGTTATTCCTCCCCAGGTGCAGCACCCTACACTTGCCCTTATTGAATTTCATAAGGTTTCTCTCCGCCCAACTCTCCAGCCTGTCCAGGTCTCTCTGTATGGCGGCACAGCCTTCCGGTGTGTCAGCCACCCCCCCCAGCTTTGTGTCATCAGCAAACTTGCTGAGAGTATAACTTGCTGAGAATATTCTCTTAATGTGAACAATAGCCCAGAGGTGCTACATATTGAAAAGTAGTGATTCTGTTAGATTTAAGCCTTCTTAGAGCTGGCATTTGCTATTATGTTCTCTGTCCATGGTATGGTTAAAAGTTATCAATTTTTTTTTCTTTTTGAACTTTTTTAGCTAAAATAAGTATTGTCTGCTCTATGACAGTTCATACGCAGAATCCCTTAAACATCTCTCTTCTAGAGGCTTTCCTTTTAAATAGGAAAAATTTATACACAAAATATACATATGTGCGTGACTTTAGGTATATATATACACACATACTGACAGCAATCAAACTGCATCATCACAAAATGAGATCTACAGTGCTTCATTGGTGAGCTGCTCAGTTTTCCGAATGCGTGGTCAGAGTGAGCATGGGAAACAGGGAATTGCTATCAAAGATGTTCCTTTCGGATGTTTCCAAACAGTGCCTTTCTGGGATATAATTTAGAACAAAAAGCGTCTTTTGATCCTTTGCTGTGTTTGGGTAAACAGACAACAGCAGGGTTGATTGTTTTTTTTTAATTTCTTCTGTATTTGCATTTATCTGGAAGGTAATAGCTCTTTCTGTCAAGTGTGGAGATGTTTGCCTGAACTTTGTCTCTGTGTATGAGCATGCAACACAGACACTTACTGCCTTGTTCATTCACCAAAATCTGCTGCTGTTCAGCAATCCTCAAAAGAGGCTACACGTTAAAGCACATCGTGGCTCTGTTTGAACCCAGATTTGTCTCCTGGCTGAATGAGCAATGCAAACACAAGCTTGTACACAGGCATGGGTATAAGGTAAGCTGGAAAGTTCTGTGGGAAGACAGAAGCTGAGGTCTCTTAGTAATGTGCATCCTGACCACAAAAAAGATGAAGTGGTCATAGGTACTGCTGTGCCCACAGCACAAATAGCCCACCATGTCTTGGAAAAGCACATTTAGTATAAAGAAGATAAGCTGGCTTGTATCAAGAAGCTAGCTAGTATCAAGAAGATAAGATCCTGAAAATGACAGTGGCAGAGGGGATGAGGACCTCGATTATGGGAGGAAGGAGCCTCAGTTTGGGACCGCTGGGATCCATAACCCCTACCACCTTCTAACGTAGGTCTGTGTTTGGGAGAACACATATATTAGTCACAGAGTGAAGCTGCATTCCCCTTCCTACCTGCCAGCCTCAGACCCCTTCCATGTTATTTAATTAATGCTTTTTCTCATATGCATTCCTTCACAGGAGGACAGGGCCCATATGGCACAGCTCTGAGGTTCCTCCAAGACCTTCATGGATATGCAGGGGGAGACATGAGGAACATCACCTAGGTAAAACCTATGAGTAAAGCACAATTAGGGAATGGCCCCAGAGTTCTTAAATACTGCTTTGCCTGTGCCAGGCTTGCCCCACCTCTCTCTAGTATATGGGTTCATGAAATTTGTGTAGAGGCAGTGAAGGACACCAGCTCCTAGCTTTGGTAACACCTCTCCACGTGTGAAAGTAAGTCGTGTGCTCACTGACTGATCATCCAATTTCCCAAGGGCAGTGTTCCCACCAGCTTGTCTCCTGGACACAGCAGTCACTAAGGCCAGGCATCACAAAAGTCATCCTCCCTTTTCCCTCCATCTGGAAAAAGAAGTGCAGGAGGATGCCAGGAATTTTTTCAAGGAGTCCATATGGGCATTGCCTTTGCAGCTGCAGGATTAGATCTATTCCTCCATCAGAACACCTTGCAGCATGTGTTGTTCAAAGGAGCGAGGGGGAGGGAGGCATTTGGGTAAGAAGCAGCAATAGTTTTGCATGAACAGTAAAAGGGCTCCGACACCTGAGCTCTAGTACGGGTGGTGGTGCCTGGTATAGGGGTGGTGGTACCACGGATGCAGAGGAAAGGGTTGTGTGGTCATTACTGGAGGTTTGTGGGACAGCTTCACTTCAGAAGGTGTGAAACCACACGTGCAACAGGGGCGCTGAGGCACATGACCAAATAGCATCTCATCTGCTGTAAGCTCCCCAAACCAAGTACTTTTGAATTGACAGGTGCATCACCACCAAGTTACTTCAAACCACCTGTTTGAAGTAACTGCCCCACTTGCATCAAACAACTCGCTAATCCCAGGTGCAGCCCGGGGTCGGGATGCTTTTCCAGACCGGGGAAAGCCTGTCCGATCCCTTACGGGGGGCCGGGTGGGATGGCAGGGGCGCTCATTTTGGGGGGCAGGAGGTGAGCGGCAAAGCGGCGGTCTCCCCTCTGCCCGTCCGCGATCCGCGTCC
>VYZM01023525.1:124091-159383 GCA_013398915.1 Dromas ardeola
TGGCGGAGGGAGGGCGAGCGGCCGCCGGCAGGTCAGCGGGGGCTCCCGGCGGGGAGCGGGGGGAGAGGCGAGCTCCCCTGGGGGGGCTTCAGCCCCGCGGGGCTCCCCTCGCCCGGGGGGGGGCCGGCTGGAGGGGACACAGGCAGGTGCAGCCGTCGGGGCGGCGGCGGAGGACCCCCCGTCCCGCAGCTCCCGGGGGAGCCCGGGCGCGGGGGCGGCGGTCGCCCGAAAACCGTGGGTGTGAGATGGGGAAATTTGTGCCTCTTTGTTAATTGGGGCTGTGCAGCTGGTGTGGTTTTGCAGTGTGATGGCAGTGCGTGCGGGGAGACTCTGCTGGCTTAAAGTCCGCGCTCGCTTTTATTGGCAGGGGGTGAAATCATTTATATCGCATTATGGCCTTTTGTGCCATACGGAAATCGGCTTTACTCTTGCACCGTGGGTGAAAAGAGTTACTGACTGTCTGTATACATGTGCTTTAACTTCTTTGATAGTTTGTGGGGTGGGAGTTCAGATGTTATGTTAGTAGAGTAGAAGGGTTCGTGATAACTGCAATTATACTTGTTTCTGTACCTGGAAAAAAAAATTTGCTCTGTGGGCCACCTCTGATTTCACTGTTGAGTTGTGTAATGCTTAGGTGTACGTGGTACTTACTGTGCTGAAAGGGTCTGGTCTCCTGTTCATGGATCTCACAGACTGGAAAACCAGTCCACTGGTTGATTCTGAGAATCTTCCGGTTTTCAGGCACCTGAGAAAGCCTGTGGGTTCATTAGATTTACTTAGTAAACTTACTTGCTGAGTTTTCCCCAGACCTTATTGATTGTGGAAGTACTTATTATATGTCTCTCAAATATTTATTCAAATACATAATACTGAGCTAAAGAATGGGCACAAAATACTTATTTGAAGAACTGTGAAAACTGTGCTAAGTATTTCCCTTAGGAAATTTAGTTTTCAGCATGAAGATTCTGGTAGGATACAGCATGTTAAAGATATGAGCAAAATGTGATGTGTAAGTACAGGTGAAGTGGCAAAGCAGAGATTCTGCAAAAGACGGAATGAGGAATTACAGCTGATGAGAAACTGGACAGCAATCAGCAAGAAACCCACACATTGTTCTTATATGTGTGTGTAGGTATTTAAATAAAAAAAATCAAGACAAGTATCATCCTGGCATGCGTAACAGGAGTGTTGCAGGTGTGTGATGGCATCTCATGGTAGCTGTGACTTTGGTGTCTGTGTCTGGACTCAGTACCATATGGGATTTTGGACACCACAGTTCCAGCAGTTAGGCAGGAGACAAGTAGCAAAGGTGATCAGAGATCTAGAAAACATAACCTATGAGAAAATAGTGGAAGAACTGGAATTTTACAGTCTAGGGAAGCAAAGACTGATGAGAGATGTGATAACAATCTTGAAATGTGTAATTGGTTGCTGCAGAGTGGCGGGAAATCGACTGTTCTTCACATCCCGTGGAGGTGTAACAAGAACCAGCATGCTGAACTGCAGCAGGAGAGATTAGGTTAAATGGTAGGGAAAGTGGTGTCTAATTGTACAGGTAATTGAGCACTGGATTGTCCAGACAGGGTGTGGAATCTTCTCCACTGGGGGTTTTTAAAATCAGATCTAACAAACACTTACCAGAGGTGCTTAAGGTGAGGGTGACCATACCTTCTATTTGGGAGAGACACTATGTGATCTCTCCAGGTCCGTTACAGGTTCCAGGGGTGGCAGAGGCTACCAGGAAGCCAGCATGTGAAGTCACATTCTTGGTGATGATCATCAAAGAAGCAGCTTTGTAAGGTAAACAGGGCTCAGTAATCCATTTATAATATTTCTCTCGCATCCCTAACTTTTGTACTAGAGTTGGTGATTCTTCTTCCTTCTGCTCTAACTGCAGTTACAGTTGAAAGTTTAAGAGCCGTGGTGGATGATCCGCTGAAGAACATCACATCTTAGTTTGGCACCGTCACAACCAGTAAACTGGCTTATTGGTAAATGTTGGGAGATTTTAGCTCAAAGTACAGTTCTGTAAATTGTATCATGTTGCTTCCTCCAGGTCCTCAGTAATACAGGTGTGTCTCAGGTAGTCCATCAGGCAAAACTTAACTGCTTTGGTTTAATTTATCTCTATCTTGGCCGTGATCATCATATTTGAAATTATTTGGATTATAATTCAATTCTTAAACTTAGAAAAGTGTAGTTTGTCCTACTTGCTTAAGCAAGTGTTTTGCCCAGTCCAATTATTAGCCCAACTAATTACAGAAATAGCTTGCTGGAATGAGACTTGGTGCTTGTGTTCCATTACCTCCATTACCTGGAGGGTTTTGCCACTTTGCTCAAGTTTTATTCTTTTATTGTGTTTTTCTTTGTGTTGTTATTATCAATTCGCATATTAATTACTTTACAAATTCTACCACATTCATTGCTTCCAGCGACTGCTTGTAAAATTAGCTCCACGGCCCAATAAAGGATCACTGAAGTTTTTTGAACGTCCCTGTTTTAAAAGAGAGGGAACAGACAAGACCTAACTTTTCTTTCTAGGTTATTTGTTATTACTTTGTGTCCCCGTGTTCTGCCCTTACTGCTATAGAGAGGCGCTGAATAAAGCTGATTCAATCTTTCCAGTGTCTCTTTATGAGACGGGCCTCTTAGTTTCTGCCATTTTTCTCTTCTTGGAGCTGGCACGACCAGAGTTGAGCACTGTAACGCCATGGAAGATACCCTGTTCATGCGCCATCCCCTCTGCTTTCCCCTCAGCTGCTTCTCTCGCTGCCCGTCGCACCCGCTGCCATCTGGAGTGCTTGAGGAGACCAAAATGTGCTTTACAAAATGCACGGTCTCGCATTTAGTTCTTCTGATGTCTGTTTGTTGCCCTGTACGCTGTCGGCGTTTCTCTGAATCTGAAAGGAAGGATTTTGTCAGGGCACGGCACCGGGGCCTCCCCATGGAGGTCCGTCAGGGCAGGGCCTGGCAGCTGGGACCCGTCCCACCACCCCAGCCAGGAGCAGGGCGGCCGGGGGCACCGGGGCAGCCCCAGCCCCGGGCATCGGGCACCTCCCTGGGGACGGGGACAGGCTGAGGCCGGGCTGGGATGTCGGCCTCCAGGTGGGCCCATGGCCGGGCAGGGCCGGGCTGTGGGGAGCTGGAGAGAGGCCCTGCTGCGGCCTCGCTGGGGCAGGGGCTGACGGCCCCGGGGGGTGACATGGGGTCCTGGGCCGTGGGAAGGGACCAGTAAAGGCCTGTTAGTGCTGTGAGGGTCCTGACAAATTTGAAATCTTCACTGATCCGTATTTTCTCCTGGTGAAATCTACCCACTAGCACAGTAGTGGGTACCTGAAGTATCCGAAGATGTGGGCTTTAGGGAGGATGAGCCTACAGAGACTGGAAGGCGAACTTTGCTATCTGTCCCAGGGTGACAGTCACAAGGAGATTGCTGGAGAGTTTATCTCCCCCAGTTACACAAAACAGCAAGGTCTCTAGAAGAGTTGGTTTTTTTGGTTTTTTTTTTGCAATAGAGATGTGTGGTTCAGCACCCCACCTGTGCTGGAGCATGCAGGAGCTTGGGGTTTGATGCCCTTGTGCATCCTCTGACAGGAGAATCCAGCGCACCTCCTTGAGCACCAGCGGTGACCACCCACAGATCCTTGCATCGGAGCTGGCTCCATCAGCCAGGGTCTGCTTGTAAGTAGCCAGCTCTGCTAGTCTGGAGTAAAATATAGGTGTAAGCAGAAATTTGTTAAGGAGGTTGCTACACCATGGTAATACATATTGCCTTGTTAAAAAAAAAGAAATTAATAAAAAAATCAAGGGTTGTCATTTCTTCCCTGCTTTTGCCCACGAAGCCCTGGAAGGCTTCTGTGTTGCTTCATTTAGAACTGGACTGGCTGTGGAAAAAAGCAATATATGGTAGAAGAAAACATAGACCCATGGGGGGCACAGACAAAATGGCTTGAGAGGTTTTTTTCCTCTCTCGAGTTTCTATGGTACTGGGGTACTGTGAGGCTTGCAAAAGAAACTTTTCTAAGTTACCATTAATCTGCACAGACATTGTTTTAAAGCAGTGCTGATTGATTTAGCCTTCCAGGGTAGATGTCAGGCACACTATCCGTGATTAACAGCAGATAGAAACCAGGGAGATGAGCAGTGTTGATCATACTGAATAATATTATGAATGGAAATAAGAGTACAAAGTAAATACATGTCAACCTTTTGGAATTTTGTGTGATTTATATCGTTTCAATGTTGGATTGAGTAATTGATCTTTTTATTGGTGTGTTTTATGCTGTAATAAAGCAGGATTTAAATAGTGAGAAGTTGATAGCTGCTCTAAGTAAAACACACAGGCACTGGAATGAGACACATTCTCTGTAACTAAGAACATGAAAAAATTGCAGGGAAGTTTGTTTGAACTCGATGTGGTGAAAAATAAAACTATCATTCATGCCAGTGAGAGATTTACATTTTTGCCTTGAATTCTCTGTCAGTTCAAAGTAACATAGGAAATCTAAATTTCTGCCTTGTATATTAGTACTTTAAGGCCTCTTCATAATTCATACTTTTATATTCCAAGATTTTTCTCTCCCATGATTAGTTCCAGTAGCTTGCTCTGAAGCTCTGGTTTGAGGCATGAGACACTGAACTAATAACAAAGAGGCTGGAGGCTTCTTAACAGTGTAGACAGAAATAAATACTGATGTGGCAAAATGAGAGGGTTCTGGAGATTGTGTGGAGGGGAAGACAAGGAGGGGCTGGGATCGCTCACAGCTCTTCTGGGGCAGGAGGGGTTGAGAAGTGGCTGTAAGGGCCACCTGTCTTTGGATGTGGGATGAGGGGCCGGGGTCTTCTGGGAACTGACACAAGGACAGAGGTATGAGGAGGACTCAGGGCATTTTTAGGACAGGGAGTGTTTGGGGGAGCTTTGTTGCAGCAGGATCTCTCATATTCCTGCACAGTTTTCATCCAGACCAGCTCTTCTCATTGTTTTCTCCACTGTCCCATGTTGTGGTTGCCTCCTATCACCTCTGCAGCCATCCATTTTTTCGCAATCTAACAGTTTTACTTTCCCTCTTCATTGGCCCCTGCCAACTCTCCCCCCCCCTCTCCCAGGCTTTGAGAAAAGGGCTGGGGTCTCCGTGTCACTTGTTCTGGCTGTTGGGAAGGTGGTAAAGGGAGGTATGAAGAGAGATAAGGGGACTGTGCAGAGATGAAAATGGCACTGCAGTGAGTGACCTTTGCTTCTCTTGCAGTCTTGCGTGACATGAGAGATGTATGGCAGAGGGGTACGGCAGGTCCTGATGCTGCCTCATGTGCGCTCATCTCTGTCCTTAGATGGTGGTAGAAGTACTGTGTAAGTAGGAGGTGCTAATCAACAGTTTGCAGGTGTAGCTCTGCCATCCTCATCTTCTTTGGCATAGGTAAAATTTGCTAGTAGAAGTGGGCTACTTGCTTACAGGTGTGTAGGTTTGTGTGTGGATGTAAAAGACCTTGAACAAAGAAGTGATCGTTGTTTTTTTGTATGTTTTAATTGGGAAGTTAAGATTATCTGGGAGGGCTCTAAATGTGTCTGTCTGGACATGGCATATCCACAGCTGAGGTGGCTGTAGCATGCTGTATATTTGCTGCTGTGACAAAACTAGTAGCATTTTTTAAAAGATTTTATCTGTGGAACATGCTAGACAAGCTTCTTTATCCAAGCTGTCTTTGAAAGGGAGAAATTGAGTTGTTGGAGTAAGTGTCCCAACTTCTGTGGTTGGAGTGTACATTAACACTGATATTTAGTTAGCTCAGAACATTTTTGTATATTTTAAAGACCATCTACTCTACCCAAAGCTCTGTATTTTTTGTATTTAGTCCAAGTTATCAAATGTACAATATTGATCTGTATTATTCAAACTGTCAGTTCCTTTCCTCTTTCTTTTGTGTAAATCTTCAGAGCCATGGTGATGATAAAACATGTTTTAACTTGCCTGGACTCATTTACATCAACAGAAAGTGGAAAAAAACCCAAAACCCTGAGCTGTAGTCTGAGATTAAGCCAACAATTTTTAAAGCATGCCAGCTTGTATTTTCCAAAATAGTTTATAACGATCTGTACTTTCTTCGTAGAGTTAATGATTTCCAAAAGTTTTCTTTTTACTTAAAAACTGTTGCAGCGTATAAAAATGAGCCCAATTATGTGTCTCTTATGAGACATGTAAGAGAAGAGTGCCGCAGTTGGTATAACAGCAGGAGTATGTCTAGGCTCAGCCTTTAACAGACACTTTGTTGTCAAGAGTGACTTGTGCTTATTTTGGTCTCAGTAGGTAATTCCCATTCTCACCCCCTTATGAGTTCCCTAATTCCACAGCATCTTGCAGTATCTTATGTGGAGAGGTCAAGATAACATTACATAGTTGTATCAACAGTAAAATTTATTAAAATACCAAATTATTGAGCTCAGTTTAAAATCTTGTGGTATAAGCCTTGCTTCACTGAAGTGTGCAAAACTGTGTGAACTTTTGCCAAAGTAGCAGGGGAGCTGCCAGGGAGGGACCACATGGTCCCATGATGAGCTTTCTGGACTATCAGTTTAATGCATACATTTGAGGGAAGATGTATGAAGTGGTACTTTAATTCTTTTTCTGATGTCAGACACTTAAGAGGTTCAAATTATAGGTGCAATTAAAAAAGTACCTATTGTCTTCAGTGTCCCCAAATGTAATATATTCTTTTTCTTAGTCTTTTAACCACCGGGATCTCCTGGGTGGCTCTGTTGGAGCTCTGTCCCAGATACACTCCATTAGATAGAGATCTAACCAAGGCTGTTTAAATAAATGTCTCTAATTGCAGCTCTTTGACCAGATCAGCATATACCTACTCACTTTTATTTGGGATCTGACTCTGTTTTCCTACTGTTTCCCCTTTTCTCGTTGCAAGTAGAGAAGATAGAATAATATTCCTGATTAAATAAAAAGGTAGACGAGAAAATGATCACTGTAAGCGTAGCTGCAGTGTGCTATGTGGTGAAGAGGAGGCAGGCACATCTGTACAGTAACTTAAAAGGCGAGGGAATTATGCAGAACATGACTTGAAGATGGAAGAAGTGGGAATGGACCATTACTGGACTGTTAGGGTCGTGAATTCATTCCTTTCTCAGCTGTGGGAAATGTTTCAAAACAAAAAAGCCCTTTGTGGGAAGTGGCTCTCTGAGATTAGATTTTATGCCCAAATCAAAAACCCTGGGGAAAGTTATATCCTTTTAATCGGAGGATTGGTTGCTTATGGGAGGTGGACAAGGGAGTCTCCAGCTCTTAAAATCTTGGCCTTGATAGCAGAGGACTGAAAGATAAAGGAGATCATTCCTGGCAGAATGTAAGTTGAACTGAATTTCACTGCCTTGGTAAGAAACTCTGTGCCCTCCTTTCCCAAGTGGAACGGTATCTGTGTAGTTACCACACTTTGTTTAAAAGGTTTCCATTAGGAGCGGGCAGAACTGGGTGGGTGAAAAGTGAGAGGACTTTTGAGATATACCATGAGATTCACCATCCACTCATGAGATACAACAATGTGGAAAAGTACAGCCAAGAACATTGGAGCTATGTAAAGAGTGGAGCCCTTTACTTCATAGCAACTTAAAGGAAACTAGGTGGAAATGCAAAAATAAAAGGTGTTAATATGTTGAGGGGAATTTTCAGAGACAAAAACCCTAATTATCTTACTTACTGAAAGGAAACTGAAACTCTCATCTACTGAAAAGAAGTCCCCTTTGTCCTTCAGAAACTGTGTCACTTGCAGAGAAAGAGAGGATCAAATGGCAACCCTAAGCAAACCAATCAAATAAATTAAATGGCTTTTTGAATAGCTCTGGCTGTAATTTGAGAGAAAAAGAAGAACAGAGACATAATGGCAATTAAGAGACCTGGAGGATGTTCTTCCTATCCCTGAAAAGTAAAATTGAGGATCCTTCAGGTCCTATGTAGAATTGCACAAATCAATGAGAAATCACTGACGATAAAATGTATCTAAATGCTGGCAATATATTAAACTGTAAAAAATATACCCTTGCAGTATAATAGGAGATAAAGTGATAGAGGAGTTTTTTGCTTTTTTACTACCATGGAAAAGAATGAGGGGTGGGGAAGGAGAAGAAGATTTGCTGAATAGGAATAAGAGTGATTTTATTATTTTTTTTGAGGACCTAGACAATGGAGTTTTATGTTTGTTATTCCCTGATGAATTTGCAATGAGGAGAAAGGAATGTAATTGTATGCCCCTGTGATTAAGTCCATTTGCTGTGCAAAGAGGCCCACATGGTCATGGCGTGCTCATGACTCAGCTGAAACGAACATTGACAACTTTTGCCAAAAAGGGGAGGGAAGCCAGGATGCAGAGGATTTCACTAAGGAGCTCAAAAGAGAGGACAGCTGCACCTAATTTTCAGAAGCACATAGTTGTCCTCGAGGAAGCCAAGCGGTACCAAGAAAAAAAGCTTAATTTTTGTTTCCTAAAGAGTAAAGGCATTCTATTTATTTAATCTCTTATTTTCTTTTCTGATCTGGATTTGAATAAGGTGTCTGCCCTCAGAAGAGGTGTTTCTAGCAAAGGAGAATTTCTTCTTTGTGTATACATAAGGATACCTACTTATGCTAAGTATTCACTATGGGTTCATGGTTTGATGCTACCTGACAGTAGCAAGAAAAAGGCATCCAACAAAACCGTCCTGGAGCTGTCCAATACAGAGCATTCCCCTGGCTTAACTTTCGGTGCTTTGCAGAAGACCTGATTCCCTCTGCTCCTCAACGCTTGACCGCATGCAGTTTTGGATTTGTTTCCTGGTTCACTCTATCTTATTTTTAAATAAGGCTGGACTAATACATCTCTTCTGCTCCCGCAGAATTACTTACAGGATGCCTTTGGAAAGTTGGGCAACTGCAGGCAATGAAATCTTGCTCAGAAATCAAAGCGTTATGAAAATTCTGTTATATGGTGATTTCATGCGGAAAACTCCACTACGCTGACACCAAAATAGAACTCAAGCCCATATGATTGACACCTGAAGTAAATATATAATCACTTTAAATCATTAACGTATTTTCTTGTTTGAATAAACAGGAGGCAGCCTTTCTCTCCTGAAAATGTATAGGCCAAGATATAGAGAATATTTTGATACCATGGAAAATACTAATAATTATTATGATAATTATTATGAAATAATCCTATTATCTTTGGTGACATAGACATTTTGCCGCCTTTTTCCTGAAGTGGTTATTTTCTATTCTCGTTTGCTTATACATTTTCACTGGTTGATATCTTAAATCTATTTTTGTTGTCATGGAAGCATGTGTTATAATATGGCTGACAAGGAATTGACTTTCTGTGTTTGTGTATGTGCTTTTTTCACCTTTTATATTATCTGAGAACCAATAACCATGTGTCTAGGTACAGAGTTCATCTTTAACAAGTTCATTCCTAAACATACCTGACAGCATTTGATACTAAAGTTCTAAAATATAGAGCAATGCTTATGGATTACATAGTTGCTAGTTATTATGGCTAAATTATAGCTAAATTCTGTTATTTGCAAATTGATTGCGAGTTCTGATGAGTTATACAGCCCATATAAGAACAGAGAATATAATCACACAACTTGGAATAAGTCTTGGAAGCAAGAAATGCCATTTTAGACAAGCAGTGGATCAATTTCTTATAGTTTAAGTAAGAGAACAGTATATGATGTTATACACACCGTCTTTGGATGTTGATACTATACGCCAGAGATTCTTCCAATGAGACTTTTTTTTGAAGGAGGTGACATTTTTATACAAAATCATTCTGAAGTGGTAAATAAACATGAAATTAATTAGCTTACTGTGTGGAGTATCTAGAATTCACAGACTACTTATATAACTATTGTGGTCTTAGAGTACGTGCAAATACCACCATTGTTGCACAGGCAAATATAACTTCTATAAAATGTGCCTGAACATGTTAAGTAAATATTCTCATAGTATTCAATATTTCAGTAGTTTCGTATTTCGTAAATATAGTGTCAGAATTGGGGGAATGGCATTTCAAAGAATACTTCTTGAATAGTGATTGTTTCTTTAATGTGAAAAGCAATGTTAGGTGGAGGTTAGAGCATGGCATATCATTCTGTAACTGGAAACACAATAGCCATTATTTAAAGTTTCAAGTTATACAATGTAATGTGCATGCTTATTTATTTTGATGACTTTCTGACTTGTTTCGTTTGGAGGCCCAGTTCTACAGACAATGCTGAGTGCTGTGTTTATTTAGGCTGGAATGCAACAAATTACGGTCCAGGTGCAGATTTTATGATCCATTGAATTCACTATTAATTTATTTTGGGCTTTTATTTTGAGTGGAAACAGCAGTCCACCTAGTCATTTTAAGTTGAAGGAGTGACACTGTGTCTACATAATGATTGGTTTTGTCTAAACCCACGGGTGCTAGTTTTACAACTTGCAGGTAAATGCTATTTTTATTTACATTTTTATTTTATAGGTTACATATTTTTATACTGCAGCATAGAATGTAGATTACAATATACTTTACCATATAAAAATACATTGAACTTTATTGAAAAGGAATTTCTCCATCTCTCCCTTAGTATTAAATTCTGTAAAAAATTTTCAATATACTTTGGTGCAGGTCAGGTAATATTACTATTGGCTTGTGCTAATGAATGAACCATTAATGAATGGACTATCAAAATCTGTGTAGAACTCAAACAAGTGAAGTGCTTTGGGTGAGTGGTTACAAATATCTAAAAACTGATCTTACTTGTGGGCAGACAGTGAGAAACATAGTGATGCAGGTGGAGTGAGATGAGTGATATTTGCCAAGTCACAGTAAAGAAACTTGATTTTCAGGTTTCCATGGGACACATGGGAACACAGAAGAACTGGAAGAATGAAGCTGAGGAGGAGAGACCATTGCAATCAGGATTTCTGGGAATGCAGCTTCAGCAAACAGTGCCTAAGTTAAATTTTGCATCTCTGTTTTGAAGCACAGAATCTACTGCAGAGCATCTGCATTCTGCATTACTAGTACATTCTGGCTTACTTAGAAAGTGCTGCCCTCAGGTACAGAAACGAGTCTTGATTATATCATTCCTCAAAGGCCTAAGGACTTCGGTGTGTAACTTCTACTTTGGATGCCTAGATCTGACATTTAAATGCCATAGAGTCTTGTTTCTACTCAACCCCAGGGCTAACTGAAGTCATTATCATAGAATCATAGAATCATAGGGTTGGAAGGGACCTTAAAGATCATCTAGTCCAACCCCCCTGCCAGAGCAGGGTCACCTTAGAGCAGGTTGCACAGGAACGCGTCCAGGCGGGTTTTGAATGTCTCCAGAGACGGAGACTCCACCACCTCTCTGGGCAGCCTGTTCCAGTGCTCTGCCACCCTCAAAGTAAAGAAGTTCCTCCTCATGTTGAGATGGAACTTCCTACACTCAAGTTTGTACCCATTACCTCTTGTCCTGTTGCCAGGCACCATTGAAAAGAGCCTGGCCCCATCCTCCTGACACCCACCCTTTAAGTATTTGTATGCATTAATAAGGTCACCCCTCAGCCGTCTCTTTTCCAGACTAAACAGACCCAATTCCCTCAGTCTCTCTTCATAAGAGAGGTGTTCCAGTCCCCTAATCATCTTGGTAGCCCTATGCTGCACCCTCTCCAGCAGTTCCCTGTCCTTCTTGAGCTGGGGAGCCCAGAACTGGACACAGTACTCCAGGTGTGGCCTCACCAAGGCAGAGTAGAGGGGGAGGATGACCTCCCTCGACCTGCTGGCCACACTCTTCTTGATGCACCCCAGGATGCCATTGGCCTTCTTGGCCACAAGGGCACATTGCTGGCTCATGGTCATCCTGTTGTCCACCAGGACTCCCAGGTCTCTTTCCACAGAGCTGCTCTCCAGCAGGTCAGCCCCCAACCTGTACTGGTGCATGGGGTTATTCCTCCCCAGGTGCAGCACCCTACACTTGCCCTTATTGAATTTCATAAGGTTTCTCTCCGCCCAAATCTCCAGCCTGTCCAGGTCTCTCTGTATGGCGGCACAGCCTTCCGGTGTGTCAGCCAACCCCCCCAGCTTTGTGTCATCAGCAAACTTGCTGAGGGTGCTCTCTATCCCCTCATCCAAGTCATTGATGAATAGATTGAAGAGGACTGGGCCCAGTACTGACCCCTGGGGAACACCACTCGTCACTGATCTCCAACTGGACTCTGTGCCCCTAACCACGACCCTCTGAGCTCTGTCTTTCAACCAGTTTTCTATCCACCTTACTGTCCGTACATCTAACCCACTCTTCCTAAGCTTCCCTATGATTATGCCTGTGTTTCTGTCAATAAAAATTCCTACACACCTATACGACTGATTCTAGGCATGTCTAGAACTGGTGTCACAGTAGGTACCTAGCACCTGTCTCACCTGTGGATCCTGATCCAGCAGGAACTTTTAAGACATGTTTTTGCAACGAGCTCCATGAAAAGTGGTATTTTTTACTCTATGTCATGTGTTTAGAGCGTTAGTCAGGAAAGAAGACCAAGGTTTAGTTCCTTCCTCAATCTGAAGCAGTTTGAACCATTTGCCTTATGTTTCTGGTAAATGTTTAAATGGTGAGCTTCTGGATAGAGGTGGAATGGGAGAGAAGTATGAGGTATGATGTACCTGTGGGGGGTATTGTGTGTTTCAGACTCTTTTTTGCAAGCACTGCAGAGAGCTGTCAATATAGGTATCGCGTTTTCAGTTTCTAAAGTGATCCCTGCGGCATAACTGACGTCCACCAACACTAGAGATCTCTGATTCGTTTTGGGTGTTAGGTCTCCAAAAGAAAGCCACATGTCAGGAAGCGTTTGTTGTTTACACTGGACCAAAGTGAGGTGTGTATGTGTCAACTGTGGTAGAGATTATGCTTCTTATTAGATGAAGAGAAAATCTACATGAAAAGTCTGATTTATTTGATGAAGGATAACGGCAAACATTGTGTGTGCATGTGTTGCTTTATTAGAAACAAAGCTGCAAAATTAAAGTACACAAAAGCAGTTCATACTGCTTTTTATAGCACACTCAATAGCTTCTTTAGGATTTTGCTATTCATGATATCTCTGGGCAGAACCGAAGAAGTGTCTCTCTGACACTCAGTGATGCTCTGTAGCACCGATGGACAAGACTTGCCCAGCAAGGCAATGCCTGACTCCAGGCTGCTCTTCACCACCAGGAGGTTGCCTTCTGGTACAGAGGTTTCAACACCTATTAGTTGTGCCATGTTCTTACCTCTTACATTAGTAGAGGACTGAAATATAGAAATAAAGCTTTAATGCATTTTTGAACCTGTCTTTATAAATTCATGTTAATTCAGTCTACTAAAGCTTTGTCTATGAAGCAAACTTCATAAACAGGGAACATCATATAAAAGGGAGTATGCTGAGAAACTCTTCATCTGGATCCATTTTTATGTCTTTGTGTATGTTGTCTAACATAAATTATTTATTGCTACATGTTGGATAAGTTGGGTATAGAACTTTTTAAAAAATTTATTTATCGTGTTCCATGTTTGTTTAATGGTTATTCATGCTGCTGGCTTACTATATTTTTGGCAGTTTATGAATCCCACAATTTAAAAGCTAATAGATATTTTCTAATAACACTATAGAAATGAAGATGAATCTTGTGCGTCAAGGAGAGCAAATATAAACAAAATGATTTTATGTTGGTGCTCCGTAGCATAAATGCAGGCACTGAACTCTGATGAATCTGGAGGTTTTAGGTTGTACCATGACAGGCACTTGCAGCACCTCATTTTGCAAGTAACCTACTTCGCACCAAGTATTTAAAAATTACCTGGAGCAAAAAATGTAAAAACCTGCTATTACTACCTCCAGCATCTTTAGTGTTCTGGTGATAAATGGTCAAACTGTTAGGAATGCTTGCAGAAGGTTAAGGATTGGATATAATAAAAAAGGATCACTCCTACAAGGGAGGCTGCGGAACAACATGGTCTGAAGTATCTGTGCTACTAATGATTTTAAACCATGGCTTTTCATTTACTGTAAGAAATACAAATTGGAACTGACATTTAACAGATGAATTTATCTCCGCAAGTCCTCTTTACGTGAAGTCACTAAGACTGCGTGCATGGTGCTGTTGTCCAGCTGAATAATCCTTAGCTCCAAATGCCAGAATAAACCCTGGACACACTCTTAAGTGTTTGCTCTGAAACACTGTAAGTGATGCTGAAGATTTTGTGTTCTTGGGAACACAGAAGATATTAGAATTCTTTCTTGTATATCAATTCAGCTTTTTAAAACAAGCAAACAAACAAACCCCAAATCTACCCATTTTTCTAAAAGCACGAGTTTGACATTTAAAAAAAAAAGCCCATCTCAACTTGAATAACTCTGGAATATGTCTGAAAATGCATCTGGCATCTTTAGAAATGTCAAATTTCTGGCATGAATTATAACATATTGTATTCCTTTCACTGTTTTTGAAAACCATGTATTAAAATTTATGACGATATAAAGTCTGCTTTTTTAATTTGTGGGATTTCTTGGAAAGGTAAGCTATACACCTGTTTATGCAAGAAAGCATGATCTGTACTTCGTTCAGGCCTGTCTGATACCATCAATATACAGCGTAAGCAACTTGTCACAGGTCCTAGCAAGTGTGCAATGTTGTTTTATTCTTTCTTTTGCGACCTGCATTGGTGACAGTAGACATTTCTTAATGGACTCTATGGAAAATAAGTTACACATGTTTTGTATGTTTTGAGATACGGGAACTACTTTGGAAAAATTCATCTGTGCTTTTGAAAGAAAGTGTTGCCTAAACTGCTCTGACCTCCAATGGCCATTTAATTTGCCTGTTGCTAATTTAAGTCAAGTTAGCTGATTCAGAAATGTGAAACTCCTGAACTATTAAGAAATTCTAGGCCCCTTAATGTCAAAAAGAAACAAAGGGCAGAACTGTTTGCTCTGTTCTCTTGAATAGAAAAGTTGCAAGTGGAATGGCATGAAGGAGGCAGAATGGGAAAGTTGTCAGCTATTTAGTGTATGGGCTATAATATTGTAAAAGATATAATCTGTCAGACTTGTCTGAGGTAGCATGCCCTTTATGCTAAATACTATTTAATTATTGCTCAAAAGAGGGGAAAAAAGTGCCTTATTTCTTCTGATTCCCTGGTGGAAACCTAAGAGGTGTGTGGGTAATGAATGCTTATGACTGCTTGGGATCACTGCTGAGTATAGTGTCAAATCTCATCCCTGGGGCCCAGATGACTCTCTGACCCATATGTTGAAGATTTCTTCATAGGCATAGAGTGGGAGGAAAGAATTTTCCTTCTTATGTGCTGCAACCTGGCAAGATGGAACAGGATGCTGCCCTCCACCCCCACTCCATCCTTTCAGTGCCAGCTTGCGGGGAATTGTCTGCAATGGCTGCGGAATAATTTTCTGCAGTTTTTGAACATTGAGATTTCTGAGAATTTCCAAGCGCGTAACAAACTTGCATGGCCCTGACTGTTGTAATTGTTGTAAAAACAAATACCTCTCAAACTTGAGGGCAGTTCTCACGGTATTATGGAGATTTGGAGTTGTAGTCTTATTGTACTGTTAAATCCTGACTAGTGAATGTCTGAAGATTAAACAAGTGGCTAATAGCACAGATTGTCTGGAGTGAGAGAAAAGAAAAAGCGAAGATATTGCAGGTAAATGGTTATAGCAGTATTACAGGGTTCAGGGACTTTTTCATAAGGAGAGATGAGATGGTATATGTGGTTTTACCACCTTAGTAGTGGGAGAATCACTCCCCGGCATCACCAAGGGTATGGCTCATCATAAACCAAGAATGTGATAGCTAGGCAGTTATGATGCAGATAACGGAGCTATGTATCCAACTATGAGGTGTCACGTGAAAATTCATGCACACGAAGACATGTAGGGAACATTTTTAACATGTTAATACAAACACTGACCCCTAAACAACAAAAGAGAAGAGCTGGAGGTACTCATGGAAAGGGGAAAGCCACCACTACTTGTTAAAGAATCACAGGCAATGAAAGGCCACTTTGAAAGTTGAAAGCGGAAGAGCTGGTGGATGCCTGCTACAGAGGCTCCTATTGGCTCTGACCACATGATGAATTCCTTCTTAAGCACCTCAGAGGTGCCATAATAATAAAACAGAAATACGCAACTGTTTTATCATTGCTGACTTCAAACTGGAAGATGTTTGGTAGACGTCTCACGTGCAGGAATATGGATGCATATTCTGAGCATGTGATGGGGGAGATAGGGAGCAGCTGCTGAGTGTACTCTGAATAACCAAAGTGTGGGGTGTACTCTGAATACCCAAACTTTGTCTCCTGGTTAGTCAGCTGTCTGCTGGTCTTGTTGCCAAGAGGAGAGGTCAAGGTACGAGAGGTGACAGTGGCCACCCCTGAAGCCCTACTCTGCTCTCTGGGGCAGCAGGAGGGCAGGGCTGTCTGGGGCTGCTTTCCTTGCCCTGTCCCATCGCTTCTGTCTGCTCTTCACACTCTCCTCTTACCTTCACAGGCCTTGTTCTGCAACAGAGGACTCGTGCGCCTTGAGGACGAGTGCCCTGGAAATTGTACTCTGAAGAGGGAGAAGGAAGGGTACTGGAAAGGAATAGCAGAGATACAGAAACACAGAGGTTAGAAGGGGCCTCCTGGGATCATGTGGTCCAGCCTCTGCTCAAAGCAGACCCAGTTAGTGTAGGCTGGCTAAGGTCTTGTTCAGTCCAGGTTTGAATAACCACAAAGATGGAGATTTTGCCACCTCTTCTAGTGTCTGGCCATCTTCCTGGTAGAAAAGGTTTCACTTACATTGAGATGGCATTCCCTCTGTTCCCACGTGTGCCCATTTCTCCTTGTCCTTCCACTGTACGGCTGTGGGGAGAGTCTGCCTCCATCTCCTCTCCACCTTCCCTCCAGGTAGTTGCAGACTGTGATGAGATCTCCCCGCAGCTTTCTCTGCATTTAGGTAGGGAGGTTGGGGATGGGGGAGAGAGGAAGAGAAACTGATTTTATTCCTGTCTCCTACTTAGATCCCCACAGCCCCAGAACAGTATTGACCAGGACTGCACGCAGCTTCCCCATCCTTGCTCCCTACGTCCCAGGAGTCCTATGGAGTCTTCCCAGACATTTGACCTTCCTCTCTGTTCTCTCTCAGTGACTCGTAGTAATGCTGCACGCCTCCCCTCTTGCCCCCCAGGAGCTAAATTGCTTCAGCAAAGGCCATTCTTTCCATTCTTTAAATAATTAGAAACAGGTTCATTAGCAGACACTGAGGGATATCTACAAACAGCAGTGCTTCTGAGATCATCCTGAATAATCATTGTCACCAGTTTATTCTTTGTAGGTTACTTCAGAGATGTTGGGTTTTTTGCTGTCACTATTCAGTAGATAATCACCTCAATGTGTGCTGTTGCCCCAGGGCTGGGACAAAATAGACCAGTAAGTTTGGATGTGTGAAGTACGAGGCTTTTGAATAGAAGCAGGGAATTAATCTAGGATTTTACCAGCATGCTAAAATATCATGCTCTGTTCTCTGTCCACACCTCAAAAACATTGTGTCAAAAATAGAGTTCAAAGGAAAGTAACAAAAAGGAGAAGGGATTTGGCAAACAAGGATAGCAACATGAATCTTAGGAGGGTCAAGTTTAGTGTATGCAGGACAAGACAGGGAGTGGTGGCTTGGACTGTGTATACATACAGATAGAAAGAAGTCTGGGGGGCCTTTCAGTTTTGCTGAGAAAGTCGTAGGCAGAACTAGTGGCTGGAAATTCAGAGAAATTAATCTTTGAAATAAGATGCAGTTTCTTAGAAGTGGAGCTGACTAAGCAGTGGAAAAGATTAAGGGTGGAGAGGAGGGATGCACTCGAGTCATGAAAACAAGGTTAGATATTTTTCTTAAAAAATGCAATTTAATCCAGTTTCTTGTAACAATCTATAGCTTATGCGTACAGGGGACAAACTAGATGGCAAAAATATCCTGGATGATCCTTTATTTTCTCAAGATCACATATAATGGCTTTGGCAAAGCAGATGAACTTTCACTTAACTGTATGGACGTTGAAATGGCATTTCTCTTCTAAATGTGTGTGCTTTCATGTACAACTTAAAAGAGCTCGTTGCTCAGACACCTATCCAGGGAATTGGGAAATACTGGTGTTTTTCCTATGTCAGAAAGCGATTTACAACATCCAGGGTGAGGTTTGTATGGTATCTGCTGGCTTACTTCATATTTTTTCTTAATGCTATTTACCTGTGTGAAACAAAGCTGAAAGCAGAGGAATACACAGGAATTTTCTGGGGAGGGAATACCCAGAGACATGGGTTGTGTAGTGCTGGATGGCCCTGACCTTCTCCCTGTCCTAAACCTTTGCAAAACCTTCTTGATATGATTTGTCCATTTATTAGACTCAACTCTGCAGCTGCTGTGTCCTTAGTTGCTTGGTGGACTGAAGGAAAAACATATGGTAGGGACTAGGAAGGAGTTTTATACATTATGACTGTAATAAAAATAATTGCCTTATAGCAGGCTGGAAGAGTTATCACATTGCAAAGAAAGTGAGCTTGAATACTTGCTGGAATATCTTTAGTCGTCTTGCAGGTGAAAAGCAGCTAAGCGTGTAAATTTTGCATGGTTTTAATTTTTGCGTGGGAACATACCGTATCTGGAACTGTGAGTGTTTCTCAAAGTACCAAATTTTGGATACACTTGAAACAGCAAATGTTTATCTTTTCCCCTTTGAGCATGAATGTGCTAAATTTCTGTTTTCTTTCCTCAAAAAACTGTTTAAAATACTAAAGGTCTGATTTAGCTCCACTGAAGACAACTGCGAGTTTTCCAAAGTTTTCAGCAGTTCAGGTCCTAAATTCCTCTAGAATTTCTGCTATTTCCATTCCTTTAGCAATCACAGCCTCCTTTGAATGACTTGCCAATATTTTCAGTAAAAACAAAAATAAGTTAAAAAAACGCCTATCATTTAAACAACATATAATTGGAAAACCTAAATTTCTTTTTTGCCTGTTTACCTCATATGACTCTTCTTGGTTTGATGTCAGTGAGTTTATATATCATAGTCAAAATGCTAACATAATAATCAAATGTTTTAAAGGCCAGTCTACTTCGTAATACCTTTATATGTAGTCTAAGGGCTGTTGTACTAAGTTAAATGGAATAAACATCCATTCATTCCATAGCGAAAAACAACAAAATCAGGTTTTGAAGCTTGAACAGAGACTTTAACCAGCTTTTCCCATGGCTACAGTTTGCTATTTAAAAAAGAAACAAAAGATTAATCTGTTTTGCCTTTTATTGAATGTTTCTGTAAATGAGAGAAAAAGAGGGAGGACAGTTGAAGAAATGGAAAGGGCTAAGCTTTCAAATAAAGTTTTGAAACCTTCAGCTAAGACAAGGATCTGTGTCATCATTCTTACACCCTCCAGCATTTGACGATACTTAAAATTAACACTGAGAATAGCATTAAGTGTAATTTGTGGAAAAAGACAATGAGTAACACTAATGGGCTTGATTTGTTGAGCTTAATGCTGGAATCCAAACCTGTCTGAGGGATGAACAAGACAAATGACTAGAAGAAAAAGATAGGAAGACAGAAAATAGAACTTCTCTTTCTGATGCTGGCCCTTACTTGTAGGAGTCAAACAGAGCCCATAGACTTACTCTTTCCTTCATATAGCAAACTTACTTTTAATCACCTGTTGTGTATTTCTTACTGCTTCTCTTGTTTTCACAGCAAATGTTGCAGTCATCACATTGCAAATTACAGCTAAGCTTGCCCTACCCTCCCTTTTTTAAAAGTGGAAAACAAAAATAAAAAGATGGAAAGAAAATAAATGTTAGGGGAAAAGAAAGAAGTAAGTGAGGAGCTATTGGCAGGAATGTGTATCTGACGTATCAGGACTTAGCTGATCTTGATAGCACTGACTGTTTCTGAATCCTTGACTGGCTTGCTTTTCTGAGGACTTTGAGGCCACACCAGTAATGGATGAGCAATTCTGTGTATCTCTTGTCAACGAGGCATGATCCTAATTTAGTCTTTAAATTGCATTAGAAGTTCTTACTCGGTTTGGTTCCATTTTTATATTGCCTTTATGCCTCTTTCTGTGAGCATTCGTTGTTAGAGATTGTTGTACCTTTCTCTCAGACTTGAGCCAATTTCTATAGTGGTTTCATTGCTAAATTATATACAATTATATGTAATTATATATAATTATTCTATATAATTATTAGATATAATTCCCCATTATTGCATTATGTGCCCAAATGACTATTTTCCTTGTGCTTACCAACAGTTGTCACTGGCGCAATCGAACTCTACATTCCTTAGCTCAGACAAAATGGTCTCCTAAACTGTTGCTCCAGGTAGTCATTTGTATTAAATTGTTTTCTGTTTCCCTGTTTGGTAATATAGACACATATACACATGCATACTCAGAATTCGAACTTCCGGATTTCCTGTAGGAGTAGGTTCAAACATTTCTCATGCAGAATGCTATTACGCTATGCTAGGTTAATTTCAACTATACAATTTGAGTGGCAGGTTTTATCCTATTGATTAGCCGTTTTGTTTTCCTTGGGTCCGTCCAAGGAGGGAAAATTCTGTGGAATCTCAAGTTGCTTGATAAAGAGAGAAATAACAGCACGGGCTTTTCACAGATGGGATGAAATCATGGTTTCCAGGGAGACCTCAGATTCATTTGTTGCAGCCAGAACGCTGAGCTGCCAGCTGTGGTTGCTTACATAAGTTGCCCATCCTATATTGTTTTCCCATCAGTTGTGTATCAGTCCAGCAGCTCATATGCTGTGGTAAGCCTCCTTTTTCTTTAACCCGTAATAACTAATTGCTGACACCTGGCACAGCATCCTCGTAGCGTGGGAATAAATCCAACAAAGTGCAAAGTGCCAGAATAAATTGGATTTAAAAATACAGGTCTTCTGTGACTTTAGATGTTGGAGCAGGAATACAAACTTTCTCTGCCGTAGACTGGAGGAGTCTGTGGGTTTGCTGTACTGTACTGAATCATATGAAAAATAAACAATCAGCCCATCCCTCTTAAGAGGATTCTTTGCTTTCAGAAATATGTATCTTCTTGCTTGGGTTAAAATATGTATCAACTGCTTACATTGGTCTTTGATGTACAGCGTTGAAATTGGTATAAAGTCTTTATACAGTTGGCATAAAGCCTTTCTTTTTGAAATCTGCTGAAAATACCATAATTTTTTTAATCCTCTCTGCGCCTTTATGTAACCTGCGAAATACTCTATGCAATCTCTATATCAAAGTTATAATATGGAGTGTAGTACTGATTCCTATGGGTTTATTTTTGTGTATTTGAATACCTGTAATAGTGGAAATTGTAATCATGTTGCAGAATAGTTTAATTTAAGCTGCCAGTCCGTTGGGTTTTTTTCTTACCTATCCCTAAAATGTCTTTTGGAGTGAAGATTGAAGTGGTTTGTTTTTTCAGTAGTTTGGGCAATGCTCTTTTGACTGTTAAGTCAATCATTTTTAATGAGGGATTTAAATTGTGGCTGCAGCCCAAATTAATGAAACATCAAACATAAACTTGAAGCAGTTGTTAGTGCCTTTACTGAGCTTTGGGGGAGAAATCCAAAATAACGTTTGAGCAGTGGGAACAGACTATGCTAGTGCATACTTGAGGGACCACAGATATATATGCAGAGACAGGTGAGGCTGATTTCTGAAAACGCAGACAAAATGTGATGCTACTTTTTCTCTGAGATCTCCAATATTCATTCACTTTCTGCAGGCGCTTGGACATTCACCTTCAGCCAGCCCAGGTCGTTTTGCAGTTGACACTGCACAGGTCCCATTGCTGCAGCTGTGAACTTGATATACTCATTTAGTCAGCTGCAATAGGTCATTGCCTGCATCCCTCCTCACTTCTTTCACGGGTTTCTCCAGCTCTGTCTGGAAATCTCTGTTCTTTGTCAGGTAGGCTTTTCAGACTTCTAGAGGGAGGGGAAACAAAGCTGTGGCCTCTTACTCCTGTAAAAAGGACAGCAAAGGTGGTGGGAATGGGAGGGAGGGCCCAAACAAAAGCCCCATTAGCCTTTTCTATTTAAGGGCGTCCAGGCAATGCTTTCTGCTTGATTTCAGGGTTAGGAAATAAAATACTCAAACTGTGTGCTCTAACTATGTACTTTCTCTAGCCATGTATTCCTATATAGACTAAGTACAGATATTGCTTAGCCAGAATGGAACCGTTTCACAACTACTTTTCATTCTTGTTGCACTAGTACTTATTAAAAAAAAATAAAGAAAACTCACAATATGTGTAACTTAAACACATAATTTTCTTTCTTGACCCCTCTTAATAAAAACTCATCTGAACTACTCCGTAATCATATATTCAATGTTGTGGAACACTCCTGGTGTGAGTGTGATTATACTTGTGATTATGCCAAAATAGTTTATTCCAACATAGAAATAGAAAGAAATGTGTGAGATTTCATCTATTTATATACAATCTTGCATTTATGTGCATATAAGTGTGTGCAAGCCAAGCCTAAATTAATGATGTCTTCACGGCCTCTCCCTTCCCAGGAAATGCTGTTATTCTTTTAAATGTTTGCAAGTATAATAACCCCATCAGTTGTGCCCACCAAGAAAAATAAATGAAGAGGAAGAATATGTGGAAAACATGAATGCAGAATGGGACTGAAATCCAAGTGGAAATAAATACAGATTCAGATGTATTACTTGTTAAAAGTAACTGACTTGGAGTAACCTCATGGACTTTTTGAATACTTAGGACTAGCTGTATAAGGTAGAGTTAGGAATAAATACTAAATGTAAATTGCCCTAACATTTTATTTGTAAAATCCATTAATTTTGAAAACAGAGAGAACAAATATAAAAATAAGGTGATGCAATATTGCATTATTTTCAGGGTTGCTTTTCTCTTGCTGTACAGTTTCTGTAGTATTGCATAAATTTTGGAAATGCAAGGAATCTCCTGTATGTCCTTTCAGTCATTATTGTTATAATATTTTAATATTTGTTCCTTTGTAGGCCAAACCTAACAATCGCTAGTTGAATTAAGAGATGCTTATACAGTGATGTAATATGAGAAGTGATAATTTATACTTGGAAGGCGAGATAATATATATAACCTTTAGTCTGGTTATTTTCTCGGAATGCTGGAAAAGGTTAAAATCATATCCTTCCTGGCTTCCTTCTTAGGCAGTAACTAGCAATGTGAAGAAGCAAAGGAGGGAACGCCTCCTTTCAGTATATTTCTTCAGTGTAGTTCTTCAGCAAGAAATCTTCATGCAGCAGAGAAGCCAGGGTTTCCAGAGAAAGGAAATCTCTCTCTCTCTCTCTCTCCATTCCCCAGTTTGAATAGTGACAAAACTGCACCGAAGAGCAAATATTTTTGATTCTGGAAGATTCCAAATTGCACGAAATGGAACGTTTCTTCAGAGAGTATTCCTGGGAAGTAAAATGATACACTTATCTGGGCACTGAAAAGCGGGATATGGAAAGACTGCATCCGTAAACTGCCTTTTGAGATATAGAAGTTGCTGCTTTTAAGCACCTTAAAAGCAAAGTGGAAATACTGCCTAACCTGCTTAGGCACCTAAATTTTCTCCTGAAAACTTAATTTGGATGTGAAATTCTTCTGCTGTGCATGCATACAGGAGATGCTGCTGTTTCAGCCTCTGTGCGCTTATGCATAGCGAAGCTGTTCTGGGACTTGCGTGCCTTTGCCACCTCTAAAACATGGGCAGCCTTGAATTAATTCAAAAATCAAGTAGAGGCTATTGGTTTCCATAATGGCTGTATCACGTGTCCACTGTGTAGGAAACCTGAGTTCAATTTCCTTCCCAGTCGGAGGTGTTCAGGCCCCTGTTTGTGCAAATGCTGCTGCACAGCAAAATTGCAGCACCCAGAAGAAAGCAAGAAATACGTTGCAGGAACCGTCCAATTGGTTAAAGCTGCCTAAAATGACACAGCATGTAGGTGAGTCAATATGTTACCAATTTCTGAACTTCATTGAGGTTTTCCTCCTATACGTGACACCAACTGAATGTGCATTGGGGAGGCTGTAATTCGCCTGTCTCTGACCATGCACTCACAAGGCATGGGCTGATGTGGCCAAGCTTTATTGTACCCTCTTTCCTGCCTTTGCTGAAGACAGAAATAGTACTCTGCTAACTCTGCTTTGGTGGAGAACAGGGTCTTATACTACTGCCCTCTGGGTTGTGGTTCAAGAGGGCCTGATGCTTAGTAGTGCTGTTATGGTTTTACCTTTCATTTACTCTGAGATGCGCAGAAACTTGCCTGAATCTTCAAGTCTCAAAGATAGTCAGAAGTACCTGGTGTGCTCTACAAGCCCTCATTTCAGGGGCTCAGAGCAGAGGCCTTGACATAAGCTGTTTGTTATCTCTCTGTGCATGATGGGCCGTTTTATCCCAGGGGACTATTTACACTCACTCTAAACATCCCTTTTGCCATCAAGGTGGCATGTAAAAAAAAAACAAAATAAAAAGCATACAGTGAAGAACAGAATGGCCATAATGAGTCACACTAAAGGTCCACCCAGCCGAGTATCCTGTCTCAGTTAATGTCTGATAGGCCCTTGTGGCCTTAATTTAAACAGTTTTGTGGAGCTGGGAGACAGCCAAAGGCTTGCTCCTGCCACCCTGTGCCTCACCAGGATTACAATGCCTCAGAGTGCAGTGCACTCTCCCATCTAAGGTGAAAAAATGAAATAACCGTGGGGGATGCCTTGCAAAATACAGTAACACATATGGTATGTCTCCACTAATACTCTCTCAGTCTGCTACCCTTTACTTGAGCTGGATGCAATGTCTGTGTATTTATGTAGTAAACCTGTATGGATTTCTCTGCTGTGAGCTTCCGCATACTAAAAGTGGTTTGATATAACTGTGAGGTGGGAAAGCAGTTTGATAAATGTGTTTTCCTGGTTACTTTGGTAAAACCACAAACTAATCACAGCAGATAATATGGAAAAAGACAGGGGCTAAAAGTTGTATTTTAAATATTTTTTTCTGTTTTGTTTTGTTTATTTATTTTTTTTTTTTAAATTTTTCACATAGCTTAGCATAATATCATAGAATCATAGAATATCTCAAGTTGGAAGGCACCCATAAGGGTCATTGAGTCCTGGATACTGTTAGTAGATGCAGAGGAAATAAGGAGCAAGCGTGAATCCTGTGTCCTTCTGCCTGTGCAGTGCTGGGACAGATTTACCACCCCTTAGCACACAAGGGCAGAAAAGAAAGCAGTGGGCACATCCATGGACCAACATGGAGACAAATTTCTTCATTTCTCTTAAAAAACCTGGAGGTAGAAATAATATGATCAGCAGTGATGAATTTTGGCTTTTGGCAATGTCAGTGGAGAGGTCCTGGGCTGATACTAATGGTGGCCTCTCCATGGTAACAATATGGCACTGGGGCAAGTATTTTCTGTAAGTAATTTCAAGTACACTTCTATTGCCTGTGCTATAATTGCTGTGTCGACAAGACATAGAATTTTGGTCTCTGGAGTTGTTGGTTTGGCATCTCTTTTGACTGTTAAAAGTGCAGTGCTATATTATTATTTTCTTTGAAATAAATTGAACACTGGATAATTCCTGGAATCTTTATTGGCTGGTTGCTTAAGTCTTGGATTTGTCCTTTTAATTTTGGTTTCTATTAATAAGTCCATTTTGGACTACTAAATAGTTATTTGGCTTTATAGTTACAATGAAGTTCTCAAGTTCAGCATCTCCTATTTTTCAGGCATTGTTGTGAATGAAATACAGAAGGACCTCCACAAATAGATGGAAAAATTGATCCATTGAGGGAATACAATTTGATTCTGCAAATCAGATAAACTCGTTTTGCCAATTATTTTACTGATTCTTTTTCAGAAATATAAATCGGAGCACGGTTTTCACCAAAAGAAATCTTGCGCTGGTGTGATAGTTTCATTACTTTAACGTCTTTCGAGATTAAAGATGTACACTGAAGGCTGCTGTTGCGTTCACTAGTGAAGAATGGAAATTCTTCACTGTGAGAAGTGTGACATGTATGATTCCTGCCCTGTAATTCCCTCCTGTGCTCCCCCACACTGATGCCTGATAGCTTGTGAAGGTATTCCCAGTATTATTTCTTTTACCGGTGGAGCAAGAGTGCGTTTGGATATAACCCTCATGCAAGGCCAGCGCTGCATGGTGAACAGCAGTTCTCTCTGTTTGGGTACGTGGGCCTGCGGCCAGGAGGAGCTTGCAAATGTTTCTTCTTTCTTCTTCTACCTTTTTTCTTTCAGGACTCCTGTTTTGCAGAGTTTTAAGACAACTTGATGAGAGCTGACCACCAGGGTCATAGGAGGGGTGTGCCATTAATTTTTGCCTGTTGTTTAAAAAATATACATGGATGAGATGAAGGCAAATGAATGATAGAAGGAGAACACTGAACTGAAAAATTCAGAGGACAGCACATTTCTGCTGGGGGTGTGAGTGGAGCACACCACAGCATATCCCCATGAATTTTACTTTCTTACTTCTAGTTCCCCTGTAACACCCCTCATCTCCTATTTGCGGTGGTTTTGACATGATCTTTCCCCTCTGCTCCTAATCCAGGCTCCCTGACACTCTCTATATTCCAGGACAGCCAGTAAATGCTGCTTTTGCAGCATTTCACCTATCCCACAGTGAAGTATTATTACTTATAATAAGTAAGTAATACTTACTTATTATTACACTCCCTCCTTATGAGGGAGTGTAGTGATAGGAGGAGGGGTAACAGTTTTAAACTGAGAGGGGAGATTTAGATTAGATATTAGGAAGAAATTCTTTACTGTGAGGGTGGTGAGGCACTGGAACAGGTTGCCCAGGGAAGTTGTGGATGCCCCATCCCTGGAAGTGTTCAAGGCCAGGCTGGATGGGGCTTTGAGCAGCCTGGTCTAGTGGGAGGTGTCCCTGCCCATGGCAGCGGGGTTGGAACTAGATGATCTTTAAGGTCCCTTCCAACCCAAACCATTCTATGACTCTATGATTAGTGTTTCTGTGGAGCACCTCCTTCCTCGGGGGCACAGGGCTTCATTGCAGCCCCGTGCTCCCCCCTTCCCACCCAGCCAGGTCTGAGCATCTTCCCCTTCCCTGTGGCTTCTCTCATTCCTGCTGATCTGGGGGGCTCATCCCTGAAGGTACCAGTGGGTAAATGCTTGTGGAAGGATGAGCAGAGATGAAGGGAGGTGGTGCAGTTTAGGGAGGGCATTAATGGCCTCTGTAGGGGTTGGTGATTTAGTGTGCTGTTTTGTTTTCAAAAAGAGTTGCAATATTAATGATGGCGGTCCCCATACTCTTTTTAATGAAGACTGATGCAGTGAAATCATTAAGTGGCTTATTTTTTATTTTCCTTTGACATAAATTCTACGGATTTTACATAAATAACCATTTAGACAACTACAGATGACAAACACCAAAAATTACTTAATGTACTGTTGTGATATTTTCCTCAGTCATCTTTTTCACAGCAATTCTTTATTAGTTTTTTGGACCTTTTCGTGTTGTTGGTTGGAGAAATCTATAGGACTTTATGGTAGTTTGTTGGGGCCAACGTTGTGGTTTTTTGATAAATACCAGCTCTCTGTACAGTAGTCTGTCTTTTTTTTTTTTTCGGTTATAGGCTGACATTTTTCTGGTAGTTTCAAAGAATGCAGGTTGTCCTTCTTTGGTTACTTGCTATTCCAATTCCCACATAGATTTAATTTCATATGTTCTTCTTTGGTATTGCTCAATTTGGCCTCGTGAGAGATGTGTTTTACCCTTCAGTGAACACTTGCCACGGAAAAGGCTGAAAGTGATTTTAAAATGATGAATCTTACAAACCATCAAGTCTGAAATAATCAAATTAAATTGTCCACTTCTACTGTGGTAAGTTTTTCTCATGTATTACATGCCTATTACACGTAATTGCATACACATAGTTTAAACAGATCCTTTTTCAAATAGCTGGGACAAGGAACTGACACTTAATGTATATAAATGAAGTTGACATCCCGGTATTTGTGTAGCATCATTGTGCATCTTATGTCCTATCCCCAAAGTGCTTCATCTGGTTTCTCACCCATTCTGATGCAAGATAATATGAATAACAAGGTATGGTGTTACCTTGCAATTATCTGTAACCTGAAGGTGATATTTAATAACACGATAATTATGGTTTTGCACTATTAACTTTGGGGGATTATAATAAGTGGGAGTAGCATTTCCTGGAAATTGGCTTATGTGCATTTCTTGAGGTTGTTTGTGGAGATTTTTTTTTTGTCTTAATGGAATGAGTGCTTTATAAGCAGTGGAAAAAGCAAAGCAGCTGACTGAAAAGCCAGAGTAAATTTACTGATTTTGTGGCACATCTTCTATTTGGCAAATGCAGATCATGAATCTACCGGAAATGAACCTGTCTCTGAAATTACTATCTCTCTACATGTTATTGTCTTGCCCTTACAACTCTGTGATCCCTTTTTCCGATATAATTTTCCTAAAAACATCATGTCAGGTATATACATCTTTAGAGAGAAAGATTGCTGTAGCATTTTGTTGCAGATAACAGCTTACTGGCTGCTTGATGGCGGCTCAGTGTGTTACAGTGATTAAATGGCATTCTCTTACTCCCTTGACTTATCTTGGAAAAGAAAATGGTTAATTATTTCCATTTACCTATTTATTCTCCTAAGAGGCACTTGCAATAGGTATGCTGAATTGTGTTTTTGTGTATTTTTGGAGAATAGTACTTTCCAGCACTGCAGAAGTTTCAGAACACCTGCCGGTACCTTATTACTGGTAATGTGGTGAACACCTTTTCTACTCTGAAGAGTTCAAAATTAAAGATTAGCTATATAAAAAGGACAAATAGACACAGCTTTAATCCTCCCCTCATTATATTAACTTTTGATTTTGTTGTGTAATAAATATTTTAATTTATATTTGACCTTTTATGTGAGTGTGTAAATCATTTTGGTTTGGGCATAAGTAAAGGTTTATGACTAGAAGATAAAGATCTGAAAATGGAAGGAGTCTTTGCCTTATTCAAGGAAGGCATTTGAATTCTAGGAAATGGGCTGAAAAAAGCAGCAAGAAAGTTAGTGATAAACTAGTGTATAATAGATAAAAACTAACATGACTGACAAAGCAAAGCCTGCAGAGAGAAGAGGAATATTTAGTCTTCTGGCTAGATGTAAAATACTTAAATTAGTGACACTGAAGGGTAGTGCAATGAATAGGCCCTGAACTGCTACTGAAAATTTGTCCTGAACTGAGCTGCCTTTTTTTTTTTTCTTTCACGGTCTAGAGATTTTCCCGTAAATGTGGGAAAATATGGGAAAATTTAAAAGCAGTAGGTTAGTTGGCCAACGACTGAGCAGCACAAAGACAATGTTGTTCTGAATGCAAAACGAATACTCAATGGGGAAAAAAGTTTCTGTTAAAATATGCATAGATATAAGTTATTGTAAAATTCTGTCCTCTGTTATATTAATGACATTTGATTCTCCAAATCTCTGCTTACATGAACAAGTACCACTTCACATAGTTTAGTAGAAATCAAAGGGTCACAGAGTGGATGAGGTTGAAAGGGGCCTCTGGAGGTCTTCTGGTCCCAACCTTAGAGCCAGTTGCCCAGGACCATGTCCAGAGAGCTTTTGAGTATCTCCGAGGGTGGAGACTCCACAGCCTCTCTTGACAGCCTGTGCCAGTGCTCAGTCACTAGTGCATGTACTTACTCAGACCAGCAGTTAATCCTCTCTTATTCTGTCAGTGTTCATGTTTTGTAGTAGAGGATAAAATGTAGTTAGAAAAATTGCATTTTGCATCGGGGAATGCTAAGATAGAAAACAAAAGAGACTGAGTATACTTTTTTTCTTTTTCAGAGTCTTGAAATGAATGGATCTCTAATCCAGTACTCCAAAAATGTGTCTTTTCCCATTATGATTCTATTTTTTTGCAATAAACATAAGTAATAAATATGGCTTAATTTAAGTAAATTTGTCAAATAGTATTTATGACAGCAACACAAGACCAAAATTGCATCTTTTCTTCAGGACCCTTTTGGGGATATAATTCAGAGACCATGATAACAAAGGAGACATAAACAGAGGAAAAATTCAAAAGTTGAAGATGCATATAATTTATGTAACCTTGGATGTTATGGTATGCAGTCTGTAGGGCTCGGCTCTGGTGGGAGGGCTGGGTCTCGCTGAGACTCTGACTTCTGGTGGGAGTCTCACTCCTGGGGTAGAGGAGTGGGAAGTGTCCCAGACTCCCTGAAGTAGCCAGGTGTGTGGGTTGAGACTGAAGTAACATCTCCCCGCTGGTACCTGATACATACACACTTGCCATATTTTGGAGCAGTAGCTGTCAAGTCTTTGGATAATGGCTGCAGAGCGGGATAGTGGTTGGACAAGCGTGACTGGGAATATAACCTACTTATGTCTTTACCTATCAGGAGAAGTATATAAATGTGCCTTGGTGAAAACTGAGCTTACACAGAAAGGCTGGTGAGTGTTGTTGAGTTTAGAATCTCAGTTTTGGGCTTGCATGCCTGACAACACTTTTTGGATCTGTGGTCCATTGCAGGCTGGCCATACATCTGGGCTTGCAAATTCGATTGACAGTTGTTCCTCATGCTCAGGTTTTAAAACACAGAAGTTTGGATTTGTTTTGTAATGTAATAACACTGTATTTTCTTTTAATTTCTTCCCCATCTAGTTTAATCTCAAGACTTTGAAAATACAATACACATGGCACAGATCATTACATTTTTTCAGATGCTATTAATTCTGCTACTTCATGATTACGTCTCAGCTGAAGATGGGGAAACAAGAGCAAGTAAGTCTTAATTTTTATATTTTAGATAAGGACGACTTCAAAGCATGCCTTGAATTTATAGTATCCATTTTCAGGTCCACGTGTACACTTCTGTTAATGGTGATTTTTTTCCAGTATAATTTTCCTGGTGAAAATCCTATAATGTATGATAAGTATCTTAAATATCTTATTTCTCCTTTAGGAAGATGTCATGGTTTAACCCCAGCTGGCAACTAGGACCAGGTTGCCGTTCACTCTCTCCCTTCCCCACCACCCTCAGTTCCCAAGTAGGGCCAGGAGAAGAGAGAGAAAAAGAAAAAAAACCTTATGGGGTGAGAGAAAGGCAGTTTAATAGAACAGTGACCGAAGATAAAACAATAATAATGATAATAATAACAATGGTAAAAAATATACAAAATAAGCGATGCAATACAATTGCTCACCACCTGATGATTGGTTGCCCAGCTCATCCCAAGCAGCGATCGTGGATTTCTGTCCCCTGGCCAACCCCCATTTGTATACTGAACATGACATCTATGGCATGGAATATTTTTTGGCCAACTTGTCCTGTCTATGCTCCCTCAGATCCTATGGGAAGCTGAAAAAGTCCTTGACTTAATATAAGCATTACTTAGCAACAACTAAGACAGTATGTGCTATCAGCATTATTCATGCACTAAATCCAAAACACAACAGCTACTAGGAAGAAAATTAACTCTATCCCAGATGAAACCAGGGCAAAGGGAATGTCTTTATTTCTTTTTGTGTCTTGGAAATGCCCAAGGCAGCAGATGGAACTGTAAAGCTCCAGTCTTGATTGAAACTTGTGTCTTGAGTATTTATATTTTCATTTCTTCAGAAGTCATGTTTTGAATAGCTTAATGTTATATGAGAAACTAAATTTACAAAAATAAAGGTTCTATGAGAGGAAGGTGAGATATAACCCCAGCTCTGGGACAGACCTTCTTGCATAGTCTTCAAAATTAGCATCTCAAACCCCACCAAACCAAGTTTTATACTCTAAATCTGTTAATCTTTTTATTCAGCCACTTTGTCTTCTAAAAAGCTACCTTTTAAAAAGGCTTTCCTCTAGAAAGTTATTCCCTCCATTTGAGGATGTGCATATAAAATGGATAGGACTGTCCTATAGAAGTTCTCGTGTCAGTCGATGGCCTGTAGTTGACAATTTAGTTTAAAAGCTCCATTTATAAGTGACTACAGCTAGGAGAGCTGAATTCATGCCTAAGTCATCATGCACTTACATTATATTTATTAAATGCTTATGTGATTTTATGTTCTGGAGGTTGAATTAGATCACTGAGCAACATTCAATCGAGACACGGGTTTTTAGAATAACTAGTTTTATAAGTGCCATGTAGCAGTGTCAGAAGTCAATTAAAATGTATTTGTAAAAGGACTGGATGTTACTGCTGAAGTCTGGAGTATTCAGACTATAGCCTTCCTCTGCAGTGTGTTGGGTTTGCTGACAAAAATGAGTTTTTATGTTTATCATCTTTGCAGACAGAGAGATATGGAAAAACACCAAATGTATTTCTCTCTGCTGATTGAATGAAACGCAATTGCCAGTGAAGGATCTAAATTCCAGTATTTTTCATAGTTGTTTCTGGTGATAATGTAAAAAACAGAAGATGGTGTGGTTTTCAGATACCAAGTTGGATCTGTGTGGCTTACAGAAACAATCTTGTTTTCTCTGATAAACTCAGCTGATTTTTTTAAAATGGAATATATTTGTCAATAGAGATTCTAATACAAACAGTAATTGATATGAAAAATATTTCCTGTGGAAGAAGAAAGTGGAAGAGTTTATTAAAATAGTTTGTTTGTTTTTTTTTTTTTTTTTTTTTTTTTTTTTTTTTTAGGTTGCAGAACTGCTCCGGCGGATTTAGTATTTATCTTAGACGGCTCCTACAGTGTTGGCCCAGAAAACTTTGAAATAATCAAAAGCTGGCTTGTCAATATTACAAGAAATTTTCATATAGGGCCAAAGTTTATTCAAGTTGGAGTTGTCCAGTACAGTGATTACCCTGTACTTGAAATTCCCCTTGGAACTCATGAATCCACCGAGAACCTCATCAGGGAAATGGAGTCCATACACTACTTGGGAGGAAATACAAGAACAGGAAGAGCTATTCAGTTTGCCTTTGACCATCTTTTTGCAAAATCTTCAAGATTTTTAACAAAAATAGCAGTTGTTCTCACTGATGGAAAGTCACAAGATGAAGTCAAAGATGTAGCAGCAGAAGCAAGGAAAAATAAAATCACTTTGTTTGCTATTGGTGTTGGCTCAGAAATTGAGGAGGATGAACTTAAAGCTATTGCCAACAAGCCTTCATCAACTTACGTATTTTATGTTGAAGATTATATTGCAATATCAAGAATTAAAGAAGTTATAAAGCAGAAACTCTGTGAAGGTAAGTGATTGTAAAATATTTTAGGCATGCAGAATGTAATTCTGTATCCATATTTCTTTATTTCGCAAGCAGAACGCATGATTAATATAACATAAGGCACCTACAAATCTTTACTATGATCTTCTTTCATTTTGGTCTTGTTTGCAGAAATCACTCCCAAAATGTCATTTTCTCTGTTAAACAAAGAGGTATCTTTGGGTGCTTTAACACAGTGTGTATGTAGCATTTTGCCCTAAGCTCCAAATTTTTTGCGTTGATAAAGTTTAGAAACCCTAAAATAGTTGAGCAATTCTCATAGTGCTGAGAATATAGGGCTTACTTTATCCTTTTCCTAGGTGCAGCTGATACTCATCCACAGTCTAGCATTTCTTCTTCACAGTTGAGAGGATAGCCTATCATTACAAACAGGAGTTCTTCCGCTAGTGTGTGCTGAAAAAACCCAGAAGAAAGACTTTTGGCAAAAGTGCCTGGAATTGTAACAAGTTGTTGTGATCTTTTTTAGAAGGATTTTACAGAAGAAATAGCCAAGACCGACATTGTAAAATGACTTTTTAGCTTTAGAATACTAGCAGCATTACTGCATTGAGTTTTCGGATAACTTTGTAAAACAATGGCCTTCCCATGTATATAAAAAATATAGCAGATTGCTTCTAAAATATATCATTCAGGACTCTGTTATACAGAGAATATTTATCAGTTCTACTTTGTACATGTTTTATTACCAAGAATTGATGCAAGTCATATTTCAGTCGTACCATTTTCCTGCACTTAGTAAGAATGAAAAATAGTTTTCATTTGCTCTCACTTTGAGTATGGACCTCATTGAAAAAATATGATGATACTTATATTGAGGATAACAGTGTTTATTTCTTGATACGCTTATGAAAATCATAATAATTCCTTGTGGCTGATGTAGTAAGATGGTCAGTCCAAAAATTAAATCAGCTAAGTGCAGCTAAATTCTTTAATAAAACTTCACACAGGGAGAAATTCCCCCAAATAAGCACAATATTTTCTTTTAATAAAGTTTAGAAGAAGTGACATTGTATTTCATCAAGATGGATTTTCTGCTTTCAGAAGGAAGTTAACTGGTATCCTTTAAAATTCAGCTGTGATATTTGACATGACTTATACAGCAGTAATCTGTGAATATTGACTACGCACACAAAAGTGTACTTACTGTTTTACTTAAAACTTTACTTTGCTTCCACTCTCTTACGTTGCGCTCCTCCCTCGTGTTAGCGTTGAGATGCCTCTCTCAAAGAGTGATCAGAGCCAGTTGGCAACTTCGTTTCTAACTGCAATGTCTTTAGCAGGTGAACTGAAAGACTAGTAAACTGGAAATTTTATATCTGAGCGGTGGCTTATTTTATTCACGTTAAGTTTCACTTTGCCTTTGGGAGAGGAAGTTCCATGAGGGCAAAGCAGCAATGATTTGGCTGTGATCAGCCACGTGAAACTGCCTGAAAATTGTGCAATTCTCTCTGGATTGTCTTTGTTTTAATGTCTAAAAAAATGCTAGCCTTTACTCTGTTGTGGTTTTAACTTCATTATTATGTGAACATAGATATAAGAGCATAGGGGCAGTATTTCCTTTCTGGAAAAACGAGGCTGAGGTTTGGTGGTTTGTGTAGCAAGTAGTGCTACTATGAAGGGCCTTGCGGATGAAGGGCTCTCGTCTGCTTTTTGGGAACTCTAGTGTTTGTTTTAGAGTACGGCAGGGTGAAAAAACCTGCTGAACTTGTCATCCAGAAAGGACAACGTGGCTAAAAGAGGCCCTAAATATTTAAGGAATATTTAGTATTTATTCTGGAAGTTGAATTTTCCTGTAGTATTAATATTTTCTAGCAAAAATATAGAAAAGATTGTGTGTCAGGAATGCATTTAAAAACAGTACTCAGCGCAGACCTCGGAAGTATGTCTGGAGGATGCTGAGAAAAGTTCCTACGTGCTAGATCATAGAATCATAGA
>VYZM01023526.1:4635-29939 GCA_013398915.1 Dromas ardeola
ATCTTTACAACTTCCTGATTGCTCTCTTAAAGAGCAGATTTAAATCTCCATCTTTCTAGCCTTACAACAGAAATATTATACTTAGGCATATTACCAACCTTGCCCCCCTTCCTCCTTCCCCATATGGAGACACCCACTAAGAAAGCGATGAATGAGAGTGCCTGAATACAAGATGTGGAGTTGTGTGAACGGGTATTTACACAAGGTGAATAAATTTGCAGGGGAAAGGGATTAATTATTTTCATTTTTCAAAAGAAACAGCCTGTCTGAGGGCCCAAGTGTGAGTCAGTAGGCAAAGGGAGGATGAGGCATTCCCCTGTTTTGGCTCTGGATGAGGTGTGGCTGGAGCTGCAATGGAGAAGTTGGCTTCCTCTCNGTGTGTTGCTCCCTTAGCAGAAAACATATTTAAAAATCAATACAATGTTGATTTTGTTTCTTCTGTATTATGGTTTAAATAGTTCATGAAATGACCCTTGTTGCTAAAGTTTGTATTTTTCTTATCAATTTTTCTCATCTATTTTTCTCTTTTTTCATCATATTTTGAAAGTACTGTTGATAGTTCATGTACTGAACAAGACATAAAAGTAGTTAATCTCCNTCATCCTAAAACAGTGGAGTAATGCTGGCATAGTTGAGAGCAGCGTCAAGCTCTGTTATTTATCACAAATTTCAGTAACTTTCAACTTCTGAGAAGGCCGGTGATTACTTCTGGTAAATATTATGGACACATGGTACAATTTATAGCGAAGGGGAACAAGACGACATTCTTTATGTGATAGGAATGCAAAATGTTCATTTTTGTTGTAATGTATGTGTTTGTGTGTGCTTCTGTGTGTTAGCATCTGCTTCTTTGGATTCCCTGTGTCAACAATACTTAGTCTGAGTTCTGAGGTCATCTTTTTTACTGTGGCCCTGGAGGTGGAATATAAATGGAACCTCAGGTAGCAGTACAGGGGTCCAGTAAATACAGCTTTACAGCGCATTGAGATACATGTCACGTGAAGCAATACTTTGATTCGGTGCAAACTGATGCTCATAATTGAAATTTCTTCAAACAATTTTGATGGGTTAATTTGTATTAGCCAGGCCTTGTACTGGTTCAGGTGTCATCTGTCCTCCCACAGTTGACATGAAGCCAGTACAAACTCAATCCCATGTGCTCTGGATATTGCAATAAAAATGCAGTTATTTGCCTATCCTTGATCTGAACCAGATTTGTACTGGGTGTTCTAGTAGTACGTGGTTTCAGTATTAATGATGGCCAAAATACTGATCTTGATCAAAGTGGTACAGAGGCCACATTCTGGCCTTCATCATTGTTGCAAATATAGATCAATCTTGTTTTATTTTTTCAATAACTTTTTTTTGACTAGAGCAATAGGGAAAAAAGTGAAGAAAGAGCATGATGTACAACAATGCACTAAATGTAAAAGTTTGCTCTCTTGACTTTGTCACTTTAAATTTGTGTGGAATATTTACACATCCACTTTCACTGGAACACAATGACCCACGTAGACTTGCCTACTACCTACACAAAGAATAAGATTCTTTAGCATTACCATGGAACTAATATCACTATGCCAATGCATATAATTCTTGGGTGCTTAATATCCATGTGTTTCAACAAATTTTATATTATAGAGGGAAATGATATCTGCCTACTAACTGTCTTGCAAACAAGTTATCCTGCGCTCCAAGCATCAATAAAGGCTCTTTTTGTCATGCAATGTGGTGAACTTTATAATTATGAGAACAGATTTTTTTCTTCAGTTTCTTTAGCTGTGCCTTTTAAAATACAGTGAACATATTTTTTTCAGTACAAGGAATACACCCAAACTTCATACAGAAGTTTGGACATACAACTCTACAAGAAGGAGAAGATTTAATCCTGCATTGCACTATACATGGAAAGCCCAAACCAACCGTCTGCTGGATGAAGGACGATATCCAAGTGGTACCTGGAGACATCAGCGTATGTTTCAATGTTCTTGAAATATTTCTTGGGAGAAAGATAATATATTTTGGTTTATGCTACTAATGATCTCCTGTGTACGTTCTATTGTTTTACAGATTGAGAAATTAGGAGATACCTATTACCTTTTAAAAAGAAATGTAGTCCTTGCTGATGCTGGGAAATATATCTGTGTTGCCAGCAATGAAATTGGAAAGGCACACTGTTCTGCTTTTGTAACAGTGATAGGTAATTCAACCCACCAGCTGCATGCTTTTAGGCAAGTTGTTACCATATTAAATGAGCACCTTGTTTCCACTTACTAATGTTCATGTTTTGTTTCAGAGAAAAATAAAACCCCAGAAATTTCCACTGTAACTCAGGCTAAATCAGAATGGGAAGATGGCTACTTTTCAGAAGAAGTGAATGTCACCACAACTGAGCTAGTACATGGTGTGCGAGACCAAAGGCCAATGGCTAAACATCTCCCAGTAAGGTAACTTGCAGTTTACTCTGTGCTACATCTGGTAATACTCCAATAGCTGTAACGACCTTAATTTACCCAGCACACATCACTTTTCCTAATCCTATGAATTTTTGCATAATGTAAGCCAAGTGCATAATGCGTGATTGCCTTTTACACTTAATTCTTCGTCAGAAGATATGCAATTCTCTTAGATGAAATACCTTGTAAGACAATAGAAAATGCAGTTTGTGCAATAAGGTATTTAGTTTAGTGAAATAATTTTTAAAAAATCTAGGGATCTTAATCTAGACGTTCATGTAAGATTGAACAGCTAAAAGAAACAAAATATTCCAGAAGTTCAAACTGATAGAACTACATGAAGCTTCAATAACAACTATGTAAACAAATTTTTCTACTAGGTACGCATCTTATTTAGAAGAGTAAGTAGCAGTCCTAATAGCACAGGAACAGTCATTGTTCATTAATTGATTAAAGATGCCAAAACTTCCCACTGTGCAATCTCAGATTAAATGAGGTACCTGATGTCAATAGTGCTTGTGGTGACTTCTTGCACAAGGTTAAATCTTGACTCCTGAATTTAGGCTCTGAGAGCCTACTGTAGTTCAAGGTGCTAGAACTGCCTGTTTTTTGAGTAATGTATTCAGGGATGAGAGAGTTTTTATATCCTGTGACTGTTACCAATCTGGTTTACTCTACTATTAGTTCACTGTTACGTTGGAAACATCAGATAAAATGAGGTGACGTAGGTGGGGGTTAGGAAGATTGTGCGCATAAAAGTAGGACTTGCTGTCAGAGGTTTTCAATAGAAAATACCTCAACTATTCTATTGATAATGTTTATTACACAACCCTGAGATTGGTAAGACTGTTTTACGGTGAAAAGTTGGTTTCATGATGATACAGTGAAATAGCTTTTTTTCTAGAAGGTATGTGGATCAATGTAATGGAAAAGAGTCTCCAGGATTCTCCTGGATTTAAAGTGGTGGTGGTTAATATGACCTGGGAAGCCGTTGAGAATCTGTGAGATTGCTGTCAGGCTGGTCTTTCACAGTCTGCTAAAAATGTTAAGTCTACGCTGGTCACATAAAAATGCATTTGTTGCCTAAAAGTGTCTGAATTTTTTCTGATCTTTTCATATGTAGTGAATTCTATGACCAAAAGCCATAGAAAAAAAGAAAGAGCAGTGTTCTCTTGTCTTTAAGTTCCTGAAGTTTGTCTATCTAGTTGTAGAGCAACATGTAAAAGGAAAGGAAAATTATTGCATATGTTGATTCAAAAGCTGTTCTCATTTCATCCTAAATTGCCTGCACATTTTCCCTCATGTGCAGCTGATCAAGCACTGATCCCATTTTGTTCATTTTTTTCTGTATTGCTGTGAGATGGCAGATATTCCAAAGTAAAAAAAAAAAAGATCAAATGCAAGATCACATTAATTTTACTTTGGGCACATAGAGAATTCAGTATGATTAAAACATGTAAATCATGCAGACAGATCAATTTCTCTTCATTTTTCTCATCTCTTCTTTTCTTTATAACTAAAGTGCCTCTGGTTATTTGTTATTGTCAGTAAGATGAGTGAGGACATTTTATGTTCTCTCTGGAATCACTCTTTATTTGATCTCTAATCTCGTATTGTCTCAAGACCACAGAGAACAGTCTATGCCAACCACCACTGTGTTGCTTATGAAAGGGAATGTTGTAGCTGCCACCATTAAAAATACTAACTGACCTTTTTTAAACAGGTTTAAAGAGAAACTCTGGCTTCAAGGAGTGTATCTCGAACTTGAGAGGCCACAAGAGATTAGCTTCAATTTGGAACATGATCCTGTTCTTCTCCTGCCTACTGCAGAGGATCAGAAGATGGATTGAACTGAACGATGCCCAGTCATGCAGGGTGCTCATGTTGTTTGCTGTGTCCTTTAGTAGATATTGCCCATAGGTCAGGAGATGAATCTTTGAGTGCTCTGCAATTTATATCTAGGTTATAATTTGTGTTTGGTTTCTTTATAAATAAATTATTAATAAAATTCAACTGTGCACAGCATTTATTAGACAGTGATTTCTAGTTTCTTGCAGTTTTGTTCTGGTTTGTTGGACAAATCTAACACAAGATGATGATGGAAAAGAGAGACACTAGCCTTTAAAATTACAGATCTCCTTGGTGATTCATCAGTACCCACTGTTTTATTCTTCTACAAATTCCATCAATGCCAGCAATTCCATCAATAGTTCTTCCCACTATCTTATATAGAGAATTCAGACACAAACAAATGAGGATTTAAAACCAAATGAGTTTATAACTACATAATTCTCTGGTTTATTAAATACAGTGTTAATTACCCTATTTCTAACAGCTTTGGGACAGTTTGAGGAGGTTAGGCATCAAAAGAAGTGGTTACAAGTAATAGCAAAAACATTAAACTATGCCAAAAACATTAAACATTTGTCTCCAACAAGATGCAGGTTGGCTGGTAGAAACTTAAATTTATCTCCAAATTAAAGTACAGGCATAGAGAGGAAATGAGCTGAAAAAAATATCATGTACATGTCTTCACCTGATCACATAAATCACTTGCTTGACATTATGGAAAAGTCAATGGCATCCTGCCCACAGAAGAGTCACAAGGCTGTGTATACGTCCACATAAATATAGTAGCTGAGGACTGAGGTTCTTGCTTTGCTTATTTACCCTGTATCTCTCACAAACAGCTTTTCCCAAAATGGAATGGAGACAAATATCCAACATCTTGTGGATCCCATACAATTACCTTTCCAATGACTAAGTTCCTCCTTTGCACATGTTGTTTAGATTTAAAGATTTTACAGAAAATATTGTCTTTGTAACTGCAGTCACGTTCAGATGACTGACAAAATACATATCAGACATCCCCCCTCACCCCCAAAAAAAAAAAAAAATTAAAAAATCCAAAAAGGTATGGAACCTGTAAGTATGGCATAAAAGATTTCTTATTTAAAAAACAATTCTGTAAAAATGAAAGTGCAGAATTCAGTGCCTGCTGACCTTGATTCCTCAGCAAATTTAAGGCATTGGATTCTTCTTTCTTTTCCTCTTGATTGTCAGCCTGTAAGAACAACCTGAACTTTAATATGAGGTGGGTTTTTTCCTGCCTTGATTCACAAAACACGACTTTACTTAACAAAAAGAAAAAGTTAATGCTTTTCTAAATAATACATGAGGCAAAATAGAAATCTGTATGTCTTACAAAATAGTAGAAAGTGGTGTTTATATACAAAAAAACCATCAACCTTCTTTTCCCAATGAGGAGCACAGCTATTACTCCAAGTGTTCCCAGAGAATGGATCCGTTATGAAACACAGTAAGTGTGCTTGTTTCTTTTCATTTTATAAATCATAGATGTCCATGAATTCATAAAAAGATCTGCAAGATTTGTCAGGATGTATGTATCTACCAAATTTTAAGGACTATCTTGATGTTAGTTGAAATTTGTCCCCAGTATTATGATATTAATTATTGTTTTGTGGAAGGAAGTGGAAGAGTTAGTAAATATACTCTTCATCAGGGTCCAGGTTTTGTTAGTAGGGCCCTGCTTTCTAAGGTGAGGTGCTAAGTAATGTGTTTATTCCTTCCTTATTCTGCATATGTAATATGCAGGGTGATATATAAAGAAATAACATACAAGGCAGACTTGGGAAAAGTGATGTCTGTAAATCTCCTCCTTAGATATTTCCAAGGAGATGATATGAGTGACAACTATCACCGATGAACCCTGATAACCATTCCGTACCCATTCAAATCTCATTACATGTAAGTCGTTAACATGTGAAATAGCTACAGTAGTTTCAAAAATTGCTTGGTGTCTTAGATATTGTTTCTGCTATGGAAGAAACTGATGATGTCTTCTTCAGTAAGAGTGAAACATTTTTCTGCAAGCAAGTTCTAGTTTGTATTGAAAAAGATGAATGTGTCTTGCACAGTCGTCTACAACAGTTAGGCTAAGAGATGTTAGCATCTGAAAAGGCTGAAGTTTCTCAGAAGCCAGCTGCACCACACAAACATGGGTATTCTTGTGACTATAATGCATTTTATAGTCTTTATTTAAGGTTCTGAAGGTCTTATTGCAATGTACCATTTATAGCATATTCAGGGCAAGGGGAGCTGATGAAGGTGGTGGAAATGCGTTTGGATTTCAGGTCAGGATTTAACAGTTAAGAGAAGAATTTTTTAGTTATTTCCAATTTTAAAGAAAGAAGGTGGGTGAGAGGAGGGAAAGCAGGTTTTTTTCCCCCCAAATTTAGACTTCAGAAAAATGGAAATTCAGCAAGGATATAATGTCTAAGTACATTTCAGGTTGTGTTTTGTCAGTTCTATAAGGATTTAGGACAGCATCTTATCAGTGAGAAGTTTTATTTCAAGTGACCAAATTATTTATTTCATGACTCCCTTGGTTCTGAACATTTGGTTTGGGGGACAGAGTGAAATGAAAATCGTCTATGGAAGGAGATACAGCAGACAATGTGTAAGAAAGAATGGGACAAAGAAGGGAGCGAGGGAAAATATAAGTGGAGAAGGAAATGGGAAAGATACTTACTCTTTTTATGTAGTTTGCAAATTAGCATGTGTAGATAGATTAAGAGACCAGGAAAGAAAGCATGTCTTATGCTATATTGGCTATGCAGCTACAGCACATAGTACTGTTTGACAAAGAATGAAGAAAAGGAAAGGTTGTGATTTTTTGAAAAAAAAAAAAACAAATTAGGAAATTGCACTCCAAAAAAGCACATTGAAAACTTGCACAGGTGGCAGTTTAAAGCTTTCAGTGTTAAAGTAAGAATGAATTTGTCTTTATGCTCTGACTAAAGTCTTCAGCTTTCAAGGCATCTTCACGTGGGCCAACTAATTGTTCCTTTTGAGCAGCTCCACTCACCAAGTCGACAGGATTATTAGAATTATTCAAAGTCAATCACATACCAAGAGGTTGCTGGTATCCACACCACAATGTTTCATGTGTTGAAGGTTACCTGCTATTTCTTAAATGTATTGTTGGCCTACAGTGTAATACATATACTATAGTAATATTGGCAATATATAGTTTATACTTAAAACTGTAGCAGACTGAAGCAAATGCTGAAATTTTCATAACCATCTCCAATCTGTAAGTCTACCTGAAAAAAAAAGTCCTTGTCATTCTCTGGATCTGACTTATGTTAGATCCTGGAGGAAAGAAATAATGCTGTTTTTACCAGCAGTGTCCTTGCTACACAATAAGATGACTGAAATCTTATTGCTTTTTATTGTGGATGCGCTGTGTTACACTAAACATGTTGAAATCACACTAGGCTGATAGTCGTTCTGTTAGCAGAAGGCATGCGATATAAATAACCCATATTTCCTTGAGAGCATGAGAGAAATATTTCACTGTTCAATTCCATTTCTGAATTCACCAGCAAAAGGAAGAAGTTGAGAAGGTACAAACCTCTGTTGGAATGGAAATAGATTTAATAGTGATCGAAAGCAAATGTAAAACTTCAAAAAAAATAAGTGGGAAGGAACTTACTTTAAAAATACAATATATTTGTTTTACGTATTTGAATGAAGCAAAATTTTTTCCTTGTAACTTTCTATTATTGTCATCAATTGTTGTTGACCTGATTGAAATAGAAAAATTTCAACTTCTGATCATCTCATAACTTCAAACATGACAGTTTGCACACTTCTGTCAGTTAGAAATTATCACGTTTATAAACTTTTTCAATTCATTGGGGAGGAAGAATGTGAGGCGCCAATATAGGTTAGGGGTGGACCTGCTGGAAAGCAGTTCTGAAGGAAAGGATCTGGGGGTCTTGGCAGACAGTAAATTATCCATGAGCAAGCAATGTGCCCTTGTCGCCAAGAAGGCCAATGGAATCCTGGGCTGCACAGGGAAGAGCGTGGCCAGCAGGTCAAGGGAGGTCATTCTCCCCCTCTGCTCTGCACTGGTGAGGCCACAACTGGAATACTGTGTCCAGTTCTGGGCTCCCCAGTTCAAGAGAGACAGGGAACTACTGGAGAGAGTCCAGCGTAGGGCAGCAAAGACGACTGAGGGATTGGAGCATCACCTTTATGAGGAAAGGCTGAGAGAGCTGGGACTCTTTAGCCTGGAGAAGAGAAGGCTGAGGGGAGACCTTATTAATGTTTACAAGTATCTAAAGGGTGGGTTGAAGGAGGATGGAGCCAGGCTCTTTTCAGTGGTTCCCAGTGACAGGACGAGGGGTAATGGGCACAAGCTGGAACATAGGAAGTTCCGAGCGAATATGAGGAAAAACTTCTTTACGGTGAGGGTGACAGAGCACTGGAAGAGGCTGCCCAGGGAGGTTGTGGAGTCCCCTTCTCTGGAGACTTTCAAGACCCATCTGGATGCAGTCCTGAGTAATGTGCTCCAGGCAGTCCTGCTTTAGCAGGGGAGTTGGACTAGATGATCTCTAGAGGTCCCTTCCAACTCTGAAATTCTGTGATTCCGTGATTATTTATTTGATTTAGACATTGTCATTAAGCTGTCTGCGTTTATTAAGCTTGCAGATACTAGCCTGTGTTCTTTCTCCAAGTTTGATTTTTCACTGAATATTTAAACATTTAACCACAGAGGAAAAATAGTCGTCTGCTAATTTAGCAAGTCTCTATTTAGAATCAGATATTAGATACCCTTTACACAGATTTCTTTGGACATTTTGTGTCTTCTAGTAGAAGATAACTTCTCCTCCCTGCTAATGCGTAAATTTGCATTTGTTATCATACAAAGTCTTATACAGAGAGATTAGGCTCTCTGACATCTGTTTGCAACATAAAGTTAAAAATAAGCCATAGTACTCTGACTTTCAACCTCTGTGAAAGTCCAGATAGTACTAGTGTAGAGACTATTCTTCCAGTTTCTGTTGCTGCTGTTACTGCTGCATGCCAAGAGTAGCCATAAAGTTGACACCTTATGGCATGGATAAATTAAAGGACAGATCAAATTTCTAAAGTTATTTTATGAGATCACAGCAATATGTCCTTTCTCGTTTCTTTCAGATCTGCAGCCTCTAGTATAACACCCTCTTGCAGGAATCATAGCGGTGGTATTCTCTCTCCTTGGCAGGCATTTTCTGGAGCTCCTGCTGGAGTTTTCCTTCAGGTTGTTTCTATCAGGTTGCAGCTGATAGTACAAAACTCCAGCCTGTGCTTACTTCTCTAGGTATCCCCTGGGTGATACTTTTCAATGTGGATCTTGGTAACAGCAAACTGAAGATTCACCAAAACAGCTGAGCACGTGCTTGAATTTAAGCACAGAAGTAGTCTTATAAGCCAGTTATGTGCTTAAAGAGTTTGTTAGATATGCATTTTATATATTCCACTTCATAGGAAAGGAAAAGGCAACAAAGGAAACAGGCAGATGTGGTGTTTTGGCAAAACGCCTCCCATTCCAGCGATAGAAGAGAGTCATTTACTAGCCCTGCCTCTGCTCCGGAGGCAACAACTCTAATGGTACAATTAGCTGCATAGAGTGATGAAGCTGGGCTAGTGGAAGTTCACAAACTAATATGCTGTTCCATGGATGATTAACTCTGTGGTCTGCACAAGGCCTCCACAGGTCTAGAAAAAAGCCATTGGACTTAAAATCTGCTTTTTTAGAAATTACAGTAGCTGACTGTGTTAATTTACTTCCAAAAAATTTATATTTCTGCACGTTGTATGCTATTGTTTGTTAAGCTTAACTGTGTGGAACATCCAACAGAAATATTGTGATGGAAACAAAACAAAACAAAACAAAAAAATAATCGCCAAATTTATATATTACCAGGTACAATTTTAGAATTCAAAGTTATGGAAAAAAATAATTTACACAGTGTATTCTAGTAGCATGCAGCCACATGTCTGAGCTCAGCTTGCTTATTTAGTCTGGTGATTGACAGATGCATTTGGTAGCTTCTTGGATGTTTTATATTGAAAGAAAGTCAGGCTGAATCTCACTGATATGACTACTGCTGACCTGTCCGTGTCCTCTGCTAAAATGCTTCAATATCACTTTCTTTGTCTTGTACTTATGACCTAGGAAATTTGCACTGGCTTGTAAACTGTGCATTATAAACCAAATCGAATTATTAATCAAAATCTTTGGAACAGATGATGTTTCCTCAGTGAATCCCTTTTGTGCTTCCAAAATTAGCATTGTCAATCAAACCAACAGGTGGTGTATGGTTACACCGAGTGGATCGCCTCTCACAAGACACTTTCTGTTAGGAAACCAATCAGAACTGGCACTGACACGATGAGGCAGACCTGTCAGCAGAGCTGGGGTATATAAAGCAAAACAACTATGTTAGCACTTCTGAGCAGTCGTGCATTCCCCGCCTCGCCTCGGGTGTAGGGATTGCAAAAAAACAAAACTACACTGTCAAGACTGTGTAGTTTTGTTTTTATGATTAGAGGCTCAACAATTCTCATGCTGGGATTGTCTAAAAAATCTTACTCTGGATAAGGACGTCGTTCAAGAAGATTTCGTTGGGCTTAGCCCACTCTTACAGGCACTTTGAGAGATCAGGTTAGTAGCATGTTTCTGGAAGTGTAATGAGTATTTTATCATTCTTTAATAATCCTGGTCTATTCTTTATAAATTTACTCACAGGGGGGTTTAGGTTTCAGAGTATAGGCACGGAGCGCTTAAATTCTCTGGCTGGATTATGTCTTACATTTCTGTGAGTAAATTTCAATAACACTCAGGAAAAAGTTTTTCCAGTATATTTATTGTTGGAGACTATATAAATTAAGATTTGAAAAGTGCGTGGAAACATCTGCTTAACTTAAAAACTCCTTTCTGTTGGGAGTGTTCAAGGTTATGCTACTGAGAGATAAACTGAGAAGCTCCAAGAATAGCTCTGATAAAATGCATATGGTATCAGCTAAGCGCTGATGACTTTTTAAGGGAATCAACTGCTAAGGTATCAGTTACATGGCAGCTCTGGAACACTTGTCTGCTGTCATTCAGAACTGGGAAGGTTATTTCTGGAACATGACATTTCAGATGCATACTTTCAATTCTAATTATACAAAAAGCCTTATAAGATCAGACCTTCATCACCAAAATTTGCCTAGACAATGAAATATATAAACTTAATGTGAACTCAGTGACAATTCTACTTAATTAAATTATTTCCAATCTCATCTGGGGTCAGGAAGTTACCTATATATATATATATATATATATATATAAGCTTTCATAACATTTAATTATATTCTAAGATTATTTCCATATATTTTAGCTGAGCTTCAAAACATAGTTATAACTGAAGTAGATCTTAGTGAATTACATGTGACAGATATTTGTCTTCATCTTCCTTTCAGAAAACTAGTGTTGTGTTATGATAAAATGTTGGTCATTTTTTTCTAATTTGAACTTACTTCCCTCTACCCTCAAAGCTGAAAAGCTTTGTTCAAGGGCCGTTCCTCTGTCAAGCTGAAACAAGTATCCAGATAACCAGCAAAGGCAATAAAAAGCAGCTCAAATCCCAATACAATATCCAGTTCTTCCCTTATGCGCACTTACTGTATATAGGCACCAGGCACTGATTTCATTGAAGGAACTCATATAATGAAGAATTTTCACCCCTTTGAAAGGTGGCATAAATTTGGCTCATAGTGAAAGAAACTTCACTTTCTTGTTAATTTTTAAGTTATCCCGGGATGGTCACAAAACCAGGCACAAAAGCTAAAGTAACTGGCAGTAAATGTGTGAGTGAGATTGACTTGAAAAGATCATGGGCTTAACTCTTGTTTAGTAAGAGCATGATATGCTCTCAGGGGGATTTTTTAATGCGAAAAATTGTAACTTTAATAGATGCATGATACTATTAAGAAGATACTAAATACATTTTAAAAACCTGCACAAATCAACGTCAGTAAATAAATATGTTAATGCAAACATAAAATACTCCTGATACAGAAGCTTATCTGGTGGCAGTGTGCTATTTCAAAGTAGGATCTTGTGGCATAGGAAAAGAAAGCACAATTTTTTTCCTTTCAGATTTCACATGGATCTGCAGTTGTTCAAACCATCAGTGTCAGTGGCTACTTTATCTCCTAGCTCACATTTCCAAGGTGGCTGTCTTCCCATATTCAAAATGCCACTGAGATACTCTCTATGCTTCTGTGTAAAATGAAATTATTCATTACTTACAGACTGCTTTTAAAAGAGATTCCTGGATTTTTTTTTAATTATTAAAAGCCAAATGGAATGTAGACCTTCACATTTTTTTCAGTTGTTACTGAGTGATCCAGTTGCCTTTCCGCTGGAGAATGAAAATGCTTTGCACCAACAAAATATTTTGAAATAATTCAAAAATTTTTTTACGTGGAGATTATTTTCTCTTTAGGCAAAGGAGATTAATGGACAAATAGAGGCTAGATGACCTGCACAAGGTCATGCAATGAGTCAAGCAGAACTTTGTCTCCTGCTGCATGCTTGTAGTGCCAAATCACAGCTTCACTAAATATAACAGTTTCACATCCAACTCAGCCAAATGTGCCCTAAGAGTAATACGCTATATAACTCTGTCAAAACCTACAGTCTTCACATTTCACCAGGTCAACATGATTTAAAATGAGAAGAGTAAATTGTTACAAAAATAATTACAAATATTCCTAAAAACTAGCAAGAAGAATGTGTGCATAATAAGAATTTCACCATTGATATCTAATTATGTTTTTGTTGCTTTCAGAGTGCCTGTAAAGATGACGACGAAAGCACCAACATTTACGCAGCCGTTACAAAGTGTTGTGGCACTGGAGGGTAGTGCCGCAACCTTTGAGGCTCATATTAGTGGTAAGGTTTTGATTCATTCTTGCAAGACTGATCATATTTTATTGTTATTTTTGGGAATGTTTATGCTAAGACAAACGATAACGCTTTTCATAGATCATAATCTGATCTGAATGGGTAAAAATCAGTGCTGAAATGTGAATTTATACCCACATCATACGGTACTGATCAGCACTGTGAGGTGCTGTCAGATATCCACAAGCATACTGCATACAGTTACGAGGCTTCCCAGTCAATAGCCAACCACCCTGCCAATGAGACCGATGTCTAATTCTAATGTATGTTAGAATCATCAAAACTGGGTGGAAATAGCATGAAAAGTATGTACATAAAAATACATACTGTGCTAATAAAGGAACTTCATATGGGTGCAGAGAGAATAACCTTGTTTGGATGATGATCGGACAGAATGAGGATTCAAGGTGCAAAAGGCAAGGCATATGCTAGTTCTTCATTGACCTCATGCTAAGCCATACTCTGGCTAAGGCGTATTTCTACCTTCTGTGCCCTTGTGTTTACTCAATTCCAGAGTTCTGGCAGGGGGATTAAAAGCACACAATCTGGGTTCATGTGGCCAATGAAGAGGGTAGAAAACCCTCATTTGCTAGATTGTAGACGTGTATGGTGATCATGATGGCTGTACAAGACTAGATTAATATAATTTGTTTATGCAGTTTGAAGGTGCCGCATAATTTTAAAGGATAGGTCATTTTGCCAGTCTACGTGCTATTAAAGCACCCTGTCTTGTGCAAAACCCCATACAAGCCCCTGAGATAACTTCAACTTAACCAACACCCTGTTCTAAGAGTGCCTCTGACCTCGGCAGTGAGTAAGGAGAAGTGACATGTGTTCCTGCCGATGGAATTATACTGTCTTACAGGCATTAGCAATGTGACGACCCACATACCATAAAACACTACCCAGATGCTCTGTGACAGGTGCAAACACATGATCTGTCCAGCTACAGAGATCTCTGACATCTATGGTCCACTGCGGTTCATTCCTTGGCCCCTTTAGATGACACTGACTCACACAAGGTTCACACAAGGTGTCTGAACATGTCCTGTAGTCTAAATTCAGGATATTTTTTCATGCCTTACTCTGTTATTTGGCCCTCTGCTCTTCAGTTAATTGCCCTGACCTCTTTTTTTCTGTACACTGTAAATTTTCTGTGAAAAGTTTATTTCCACTCATGATTACAATGCTTATTATTATTATGAATACATAAATATATAATCAGAACTAGCTAGAATGCTGATATTATGGCTTAATGTGTGATTTTGGCTCTTTTCATTTGTGTGATATCATGGAGTACTTCGGAGGGGAACTTGATTTCTTACTAAGAGGAGATACGGCAGCTTTTCTAATAGCATATGTTGTATTTGTATTTTAGTCCCAAATATCATGTGAGGCAATCTCCCATTAGCTTTTATTCACATTGTGGGATTCTGGAATATCTTTCCTGCCCTAAAAGCACCCACTAAGATTGACAGATCTGACAGTGGCTTGGCATTTAGTTTTTCTAATTCGTAAAAAATACGAAAGTTTAATTTCTTGAACTAATTGCATAAATAATGGACTATACAGCTTTATTCTGCTACATTGTCTGCCCTTCCTATCTGTCATAAATTATGGTGAATTTGAAATTCAGACTTCCTGTTTATCTCTGATAACACAGCTTTTTTGATATGCAAGTATTAATACAGAGCTACATTTCGAACGTGAAGAGCCCGGTTAATCTAAGAGTACCAAGAGCTTAGCAACCACCTGAGATGCAATTTTGCAGTCTATAAACCAGAACAAATGAATTGTACTGTTGTATCAGACCGTGAATTAAGTGCCATATTACAAGGGTTTGATATCAGACAAAATTACCCAGTACCTCCCCCTGGGCTCAGAAAGTGCAGAACGCACAAACCCTGTGATTAAAAGCAGTAGATGCCAGAGCTGCTAGGACATCATCACAGGGGGAGTCCTAGTGGGTGGGCAGCGACTGAGGGGACATGAGACAGCACATCCCTGTCAAGAAAGTCTGCAGTGCTGCTGGCATTATAACTGTGCCCATCCTCGTGTCTCCACAGTACTGATCAAGTATTGAATTTGTTCATAAAGAACAAATAAACTTTCTGCTTAACTTTCTTTGAACCGATGTTTTCAGGTATTACGCAACACAAGCCAGCCTTTACACTCTGCACATTGTTGAAAGCAGGACATACATTGTACACAGGTTGGCAGTTCCTGACACTTTCGTCGTTGTCAGGACAATCTCACTCAATTCAATTACTTAAGCAGTGAAGTGGAGGCACTTCAGGTTCATTTGCTTCTCTTTGGCAGTAAAGCTCAAAAAACCTCAAGGACAGTTCTAAAATGAAAAAGAATATCCTAATAATTAATATTCAAAACATAGTGCGATTTGGCACTTATAAAAGTAAGCCCTTACTCCAAAAATATCTACAATCTGAGCTAGATCTTACCTTCTAGTCCCCCGCTCTGTGGCATGGGACTAGCAGAGTGCTAGTAGATTTGTGAAGTTGAGTTTCTTTTAATGTGAATTAGGGCTCAGATTTTCAAAATAGCTTCTAACTTTGGATCCCTTGAACATACCAGTTTGAGACATCAAAATAGACTCAATTTTTAAAAATGTAGGCCTTGTTCAACCTACCACACAAACCCCTCTGCTTCCTAATCATGCTGCACCAAGAATATAAAACATTTTGTTAATGTTTCAAGGATTTCACTATTGACAACATGATTTTTGGTTGCCTAGCTTAAAATATTTTGAAACTGACTTGCACAAATGTTGAAGACGTATCTCTGGATGAAATCAGTGGGATCTGCTGGTTACTCTATATTTATGGTGATAATGCCCAAGTTGTCTTATACCAGTAGTACAAAATTGAATTATACCAGCACCATCAGGGCTATTTGATAGGAAATTTGACCAACTTCCATCTGTGAAATTAACGATGCTTAAACGTGCTTTTACCCTTTTGATTTCTAATCCTCTCTAAAACTGGCCACATTCTCTTTCTCTGTGTGTGTTTCTATTTTACATATATCTGAAAATCAGTTTTTCAGCTGTGTGTAAAGTTTAAAACTTTCCTAACCGAGTCTGGTGTGACTGCAGGAGACTTCAGTCTCCTCTTTTTAGTCTCACACAGTCATATTCCTGGCACATTAACCCCCAAAATAATGAAATGACTTTATAGGAGGGATACTCTAAAAAGGAAGCAGAATTCTGTGGTCTTGGGGTTTTCCAAACCACAGAGAGTGGAACTGGGAAAATTAGAGCAGCTGTAGCAAGGAGAGTCTCAGGTGTCATTCCTGAGCCCCTGTGCAGTGCACTTGGTGATTTGGCTTGAGTGGGGAAGTACCTAAAGTAAATTTGCAGGGATTTTCATTTTGGAGAAATGGTGTTCTAGGACTACAAGAAGACTTTGAGCTGGAACTGTCTCCTTAAATTAGCTGTTCTCCTTATGTGACTCCTAACAATTTTACCTGTTTGTCAAATAGATTTCAGTTGCTCAATAAAGTTGGCTGAGTAGAACAGTGGGAAGAGAATCTCCATTAGGTATCTAAAATCACCATTTAAAGCTTAAAAACAGCTTTAGATACAGGTGAAACTCTTCTGACCAGAAGTGTCTTGTTCAGGTTCCTGACAACAAAAGAATTTGAACAACAAAAGATCAGCTGATTCCAGCTGACTGCTTTCCACCAAACTCAAACAGAATTCACTCTAGAAGAAAGAAACAAAAACCCACAACATTAATGGTACTTAATGTCTGCAACAGTCACTTTTTCTGTCACTTCATTTTCTAAAGTCATTTAGTGTTAGGACAACTACTTGGTTGGAAGTTCTGATTTTTACTTTTTCTACAAAGTATTGGACTGGCTTTTGTTAGCAATACTACTTAGACACTAGCAAATAAATAAAAAAAAACCCTCACATGCATCAATTCACCCCCCTCGTAATTTGAACTTTTATTCCTCAACAGGACTGCCAAACACTACAGACCACTCATATTCAAGTAATTTCCTAAATGCAGTAGTCTGTGCAGTTGTCCTGTTGCTCTGAGTATTTTAAAGACCTTTCTGAAAAATAAATTCTTTTACCACTGTGGCACTGGACATGCAATCGTACATCTGTTCCTCTGTCCTTACACTTCACTATAACTGTGTATACATGAGCAAGTATTGTGGTAGTTTTGGATATATGGCATTTCATAGCACCTTAATCTCCTTTTGTCGTCCTTTTTCTCTAGGTTTCCCAGTTCCTGAGGTGAGCTGGTATCGGGATGGCCAGGTTCTCTCTGCTGCAACTCTGCCCGGTGTGCAGATCTCGTTTAGTGATGGCCGCGCTAAACTGGTGATCCCCACCGTGACAGAAGCAAACAGTGGAAGATACACCGTACAAGCCACCAATGGATCTGGGCAAGCAACTAGTACTGCTGAGCTACTTGTCACAGGTATCAAGCAGCTAAAGAAAGGCACCTCTCTCTGCTGGCAGTGTGAGAAATTAAGCGATAGCACAAGTGTCAATAATGAAAAAAGTTTGGATTCAAAATACGTGATTAGCAAAGAAATAGCAAAACAAATTCTTTTTCCTAAAGCAGCCTAGAATTCAGCACATATTCTCACCAGTAACTTCTAACAGCGTCCTTTACACCTTAACTGTATAAAGTTTAATCTTGATCTTATAAACTCTTAATCACAGTCACAAGCTTCTGGCTTAGCCCTGTATACTTCTGCTCGTGTGATCTGTCACACTGGCTACACTGAATCTACACATAAAAAAAGGATAAAGTTCTGCAGGATGGAGCTCTTAATGATATTTAATGATGTAAATGATATTTAACAGGTAACTCAAATAAAAGGTCATAACCAAGAGATTGCACTTACTCCTTATGTAGTATACCTGTACAATCAATGTATCTCTAATTCTAGAAACATTTGCAATCGTGGACATAATCAGAATTATCAGAAATTTTAAGCACATGAAAAAAGTTACAGGTGTTTGCATTTTGGCAAATCAACTCTTAATGTTTTGAATGAGAAGGTAGTATCACCTCTGAGCAGTATGTGAAGGAGAAATAGACCTTGTGCGCTTCTAGTAATGAAAATATCTAGCCCTTACAGTTCTTATTAACAGACATTATTGTTATTCTATTTATTTCTTCAATAAAACTGTAGCTGGAACAGCACCACCAAACTTCTCACAACGACTACAGAGCATGACTGCAAGACAGGGAAGTCAAGTTCGACTTGACGTGAGAGTGACTGGAATCCCTACACCTGTGGTGAAGTTCTATCGGGATGGAGTAGAAATCCAAAGCTCCCCCGATTTTCAAATTTTACAAGAAGGAGACCTTTACAGCTTAATAATTGCAGAAGCATATCCTGAAGACTCCGGTACCTATTCAGTAAATGCCACAAATAACGTGGGACGTGCTACTTCAACAGCTGAATTGCTAATTCAAGGTAACAGAGATGAAGTTGCAAGCCGTGAAAATAAGAGAGCATTCATTGTAGTAATGGTACAATATGCACCACTTCATCAAAGTTATATCAATAGGTTCATTTATAACTTCTTTCTATAAGGCTATTAACTTGTTGTGAAAAAGCAGTGTCTTTGGTGAAATTTGGCAAAGACTTTTGTCTGAGAATTTCAAAGGACCATTTGTCCATAATTAAACTTCTTTAAACTGAGGATACAATAGACAGAAAAAAAGTGTGGGGTACTTTCAGTTCTTGTTTTGTTCTGTAGATTTCTCAAAGTTGTATTTTTAAGCTGGCTTTGATAGAACAGGTATATTGGGCTGCACAACTGTAAATGGTCTTGTAAATGAGCCCGGTAAGGATGAAGACAGTTCTTAGAGGAGAATTGTAGCAGTGAATCATTCTACCCAGAGCAGTCTTGCTTGGATTTCCCCTCAGTCAGGCTTCCAGACTGTGTAGTCATTTGAGATCCAGGACTGATCCTGAAGAATCTACAATAAATATATTTTTCTTTGGTTTGGTTGTTTTTTTTTCTAATGACATAGTAATGCAGAAATATTATTTCAATGGTTTTCACAATTATCTGTCTATAGATACTGCAGAAAAAAGAGACGGCTGCTTAATTCTTTCTCTGTTGTTTATATACATTTGTATATAATTGGAATTGACCATTCATTTGTTTCTGCAACTGCTTATTGTTTGTTGCTGTATGCAATTCTCCTGAACGTGTTTTCTCTTCCAAAAGGTGAGGAAGAAGCCGTTCCTGCTAAAAAGACAAAGACAATTGTTTCGACTGCTCAGATTTCACAAACAAGACAAGCCAGAATTGAAAAGGTATATTTTTCAAAAACAAAGCAGGTAAGGCTAAAATGTGGATGATTACTTCTACAGTATCTCAGACTTCTTTTCTTGATTTCATTGTAGAAGATTGAAGCCCACTTTGATGCCAGGTCACTTACAAGTGTTGAAATGGTCATAGAAGGTGCGACAGCCCAACAGCTCCCACACAAAGCACCTCCACGAATGCCTCCTAGACCTACATCAAAATCACCAACCCCACCAATAATTGCTGCAAAAGCACAAATGGCACGACAGCAATCACCATCTCCTGTTAGACAATCACCATCACCTGTAAGACATGTCAGAGCACCAACACCCTCACCAGTAAGGTAAACTTATTATTCTTTCAGACAAGATTGCTTTTTGAATCACTTTCACTTATAGCAGTAATGCTGTAGAATGAGAGCATAGTACACAAATGGAAGAAGGAACTGACTTAATACTGAGTTTATTCTGACTGTGAGCTATAACGTGCTGTATTTGCCACTGTTCTAGAAGTGCGTGCTTCTTATGTAAATTTTCTATCCCATATGGAGGAAAATCCTTTAGAGGATAAATCCCATTTGATTGCTCTGCATACAGCTGAAGTAGCTGAAGTTCATGATGAAAGAGAAGAAAACAGCAGAGCACTTGGCCCTTGATTATTTTAGATGAACAGAGAAAAGAGCAATGACGTTCTGATGTCAGGCAGACAGAATGGAAGGATATGTGAAAAAAAAAAAATGAACGTGTGTGCTGGAAAAGACTGCAGAAATAGTGTTTTGAGGGTAGGCAAGGTAATTGTGGTTGTGGAAGGATGAAGTTTAGCTCTGCTGTATAAAGGGTCTTGAGAGGGAAAGTGAGTGATTTGAAGAGCAGGACTCGTGGTCTGGGAGACCCCAGGAGGTCTGTGCTGAGAGGCAAGTAGAGAGAAAATTGCTTTGGAAGTCCTGAAGTTTCAGCATCCTGAAGCACCAGCATCATGGAATGTCTCCAAGCTGAGTTCTCAGAGGAACCCCATTTAAATTGTCAGAGCTATGTGTGCTGGTGAATTTTGCCTCATTGAGAATAACTTTCAAGGACAGGAACAAATGAATTGATAGTAACTCGCAATAACTAACTGCACAGATGAAAGAATAATTCAATACTGCCATCTAGAGTGCATAGGGAACTAGGAGTTTGTACTCTCCCACTAGTCAAACCACTTTTGAACATACAACACATTGGAAAATAAATCTAAAAATTCATATGATACTGCTGCCCCCTACTGCTGCAATTTGTTAGTTCCATCTGGGAAATACAACATTAAAAAATTCCTCTCAAAGAAAATCTAAGTTAGAAAGCCTGTTAAAGCATTTTGAGAAATGCTTTAAAACTCTCTGCTAGGAATGGGATTGAATTTTTGGAATATCAAAATTTAGAAACTATCGCTTTCCAAGTGGCTACCAATTTTGTGGCTGAGATTTGTAAATGTAAGTATGGGAAAAAATATGGGCCCTGAGCAGAAGCTGGAGTCTGAACACACGTATGGATGACACGTGGAAATGAGATGTGGTGCAGGAATAGATAGTTGTGTTGTTGCTAGGTGGCTACCATGTGCTATTTTTACAAAAAGGTCAGACTAGTCATTTTGGCTCACTACAGAGACAAGACCACAAATATAACATGTAATACTCACAACCCATAAGCCTTTTATATTATTCCTATTAGGAGAATTAAGGTAGAGCAAATGGAAACTAATGATGTATTTTTAAATTTTAAATATATATGCTTGAGTGAAATGCCCTTTGACATTTGCCCTTATTTCTTATTGGAAATCTAACTAACTAAGCTACTACAAAGATGTGTTACAGTTATGAGTATGACAAAAACACGTTAGGCATAATGTTAAAAACAGGTAAGTGTAATTTACAAGTAGAACACCTCAAAAACCTTTCTAAAATCAAACTACAAAGTACTGAAGATACCCTAAATGGGGAGTGAATTCAGGTTCAGGCCGAAGTGTCATACAACGATAATTATATAAACAACTACATTAATTATATTAATACTTTTATTTTTCCATTAGGTCGGTTTCTCCTGCTGGAAGAATCTCCACCTCACCTATCAGACCAGTGAAATCTCCATCTCCAATCCGTAAAACACATGTAGTGACAACAGCTGGGGCCGAAGTCCTTCCTCCTTGGAAGCAGGAAGGGTACACTGCAACCACAGAAGCCCAGATGAAGGAAACAAGAGTATCTACAAGTGCTACCCAAATAAGAACTGAAGAAAGATGGGAGGGGAGATACGGGGTCCAAGAACAAGTTACCATTAGTGGTGCTGGTGAGGCTGCAGCTGGTGCGAGAGAGGTAAAGTCTATTTTAAGAATTAAGATTTTGCTCTATGTGTGGACTCACCACTGCTGAATAGATCTGCTGAACGGAGTCTGAGGGGCTGTGCATAAAAACCTGTGTGTATCTGCTGTTGAGAGAGTTCTGCTGCAAATGCTTCCTTGCAACATTCTGTCTCTGTACTTGTTTTGTGCTTCTTCTGAATGTGTGCAAAACATGAAAAAAATGTCTTTTGATGTGACTAATATAGGTGAGAAAGGACAGTGAAAAAACAGCAGCTGTTGCTACGGTTGTTGCTGCTGTGGATCAAGCCATGGTGAGAGAACCAGCTCCAAGTGTTGTAGAGCAAACTGCTAAAAGGACAGCAATGACTGCAGTCCACGTTCAACCTGTTCAGGAGCAGGTAGAAATAGAGCACAGACATCCTATGACTTCCCTTTTATCCCTTCGTCCATCATGCAAGCAAGGCATGATTCACTGTGAGGAATTAACAAGATATTACCCAGTGCACCGCAGACGCATGCATACTCCTACAGAGCACCTGGACTGTAAAAGAGTGTTCTTGGATCACTTATTCCATTGCTTTCCATCATAGCAGGATTGAATTATTCTTAAACTGTTCTTAAGTTTAAGAATGCCTTCTATGAAAGTGATCCTTTATTATCCCTTGTCATTTATTTTCTAACATATTATTCTTACACCGATGTAGTTTTCCCTCTAATATCTCATTTATAATTTCCCCACTAGGAATGAAATCATTCTCCCTTAGTATTTTTCCTTCACTTGCATTCCTCTCTTATTTTTCCTTCTCCTCTTCTTTTGATGGTCAATTTGTTAAAATGAATTTTAAGGCTTTGTTTTTTTGTTTGTTGCTATAAAAATCAGGTGAGAAAGGAGGCAACAGTAGTAGTTACCAGTGATAAAGCAACAAAACAAACAGTAATATCAAGAACTAGAGAAGAAATTGTTACTTCACAAGAAAAAAGGCACATCTCTCATGAAAAGGTGAATACGGACAGATGTTACCTATGGTTGTCATACCCTACCTTGTTCAAGAAATCTAGTATCTCATCAAAAAGACAAGCCTATGAACAAGACAAATGACATACCATAATAATTTATCCTTTTATATGTGTTCACTCTTCTAGTTTACATTGCTATCGTTCTCCTGTCTCTCTTTGATGATGACTGTATTTCCTTTTTTATTTCAGTTCCATTTTTAATGCCTAAGAATGTGATAGATAAACTTGCAAAGCGTTAACTTAGAAAAAAAAAATCTATTTTTTATGTATTGTATGGCAATTTACTAGATAGTATTCTCAATCTCTTAAGGAATTGACATGTAGGAAATACATCCTAAATTTTCCATTTTTTTATCTGATTTTGTTTCTAAGCTTGCCATTTGCAGCCTGCTTTTTTTGTTGGCAGCACAGTGGATCAGAAAAAAGGAGGAAAAACTCATTCTGCATTGAAATCAATTCTGAAAATAATGACTGATTGGAATTCAGATGATTTTAGCATGTGCTTTATCAGACGAATGTGATTTAATGGAAGACCAACTTTTATGAAGAAATGTTACATTTGCATTCTAGCTGAAAGGCGTGAGGAAGAAAGTGTAACCTATCTTTAAAGCACTGAGAAACAGATATTTGGGCAAAAAATTACATGTATATGTGCAGATTACATTTAAACTTCTTGGCAAAGTAAAAGTTACCTAAAGCTTGTTTTTAATATCCTACACTTTCTCAACCTGATTATAATGCAGGACAGTTTTCCTCTGATCTGATTTTTATTACTGATTTTATTACTGCTTTCAGTAGCAAAGCAAGTATTTTTATGCTAAGTGTATATACGTTTTATAAAAAGTCTGTTTATGTTGTTATTGGTGGTGGTGTTGTTTCCAGACTAGATGATTTTGAATTCCAGAGTTTTATGTTTTTCCTCCCTTTGCATTCTCTTTTCCAAATGTATGGAAAGTCACATACCTTATATTTTTAACCAATATATCATTTAAACTTCTTTATTTGTAAACATCCAGATAAGAAAAGAACCAGAGAAAACTCCAGTACCCACAGTAATAATTGCCACAGACAAAGCCAAAGAACAAGAAAGAATATCAAGAGCCAGAGAAGAAATATCTACCAGACATGAGCAAGTGCACATCGCTCATGAAAAGGTAAATAAATGTTACAGATGTTTAGCTCATTGTTATACTCTAATAAGTTTACAAAACCTCTTTCTTCACCAAATGTGCTACCTATCTTTGTTTTGCTTCTTTATGAAGAGAAGATTACAAAACGAAGACTTTATAAAGCAAGATATTCCAGATGTAGGCTCAGCATTGCAGGTCTGGTTCTACTGACTCTAGCAGCTCTTTCTACAGAGGAAGAATGCAGCTGCCCTTCCTTTGAGCATTATGGCTTTTATTGCCAGGGTACTCGGAATTTCATCTGATGGCTAACGACTTTTGCTTTTTGTCTGAAGGTCGGTTTGTGAAGACAAATTGTAAAAGTTATCTCTCGTGATATATTTAGGTGTGGAGTTTGATTTAAGGAAGTTCATATTTGTGTGAGGGCTGAATGCATCTGCTAGACCACATTGTGGAACCATTGTTTGTTGGAGTGAATGATGAAATAGTTCCATCTACTGATGGGTGCAAATATTAAGTCAGTAATACTCATTTTTATGCAAACAGTTTCTACAAAACAGAACAATGATATATCACAATTAACTAGGAAGTGGGAAGATTCTTCTCTAATTCACACACAAATTAATGCAATATGTTAATGACTTTGAATTTACTTTGTTCATATAAATGTGGCATATACAATAGGCTATAACTTGGTCTGTACAGAGGAATTATTTCATTTCTCAGGTGATGTTTTGCTTTTATTGATATACATTCTGAAACCTTATCCCACTTTCCTGAAAAGATGTGTAATTTTGACAACAGACATAATTGATTGCTATTATTGTTCTTTACCATAAAAACTAGATAAGAAAGGAAGATATGAAACCTTCTGTGCCTAAGGTAGTAATTACCACTGATAAACCTAAACCACCGGTCATAATATCGAAAACTAAAGAAGGAATTGCTACCAAAGAAGAACACGTCAGCATAACCCATGAAAAGGTGAATAGCGCTATTACAACCATATTTGGTTTTTTATCCTCTCTTCTTTACAAAGCTTATGTGTCCCTCAAAAAATACTAACTATACATTTCTGGCTCATTCTTTCTAAGATTTATTCCACTTACAAATTTTTAGAACTACTGCTAATTAGACTGTATTATTCCATCTCTATCTTTCTCTCCTAACTGTTTTCATTAATGGAATGCCCGCAATTCTTTTCTGACTGACCTTTGGAAAGGACCGACTGACTCCTGAAATGCATTTTAGCTTTTTTT
>VYZM01023526.1:33381-47211 GCA_013398915.1 Dromas ardeola
AAAAACAAAATGTAAAGTTAATTCTAAAGGAAAAAAAAAAAAGAGAAAATATTTGAATGTTAGGCACATCAACAATAATATAAGGTTATTACATCTCCGGTGTTCTACTACTGCGATCTAAAATTAGAAGTCATTTTCGTATATATAGCTTTTGCAGTGTCAACAAATAAGTAACCAAGGAAGCAACTGGTGCATATGCAATCTGCTCAAGAAATACACTGTCGCCTTTCAAAACAACTCTTTCACCTCTGTTCCCTAGGTTTCAATAGCTGGATCTGCCATGGCTACTCTGGAAAAAGAGTTATCGGCTACTTCTGCTGCGCAAAAGATCACCAAATCGGTGAAACCACCCCAGCTAAAGCCACATGAAGTCAGGATAAAAGCAGAGCCCGTTCCCTCTCCCTTTGGAGAGGCTGCTGAGACCTATAAGAGTCGCTATGATGTTGAGACTAAAAAAGAGATGGGTGTAAGCTTTAAACGTGAAGCAGTGCGGGAAGAACACTTGGTGTTGCGGAAAGAAGGTGAAGCAAAGGTATGTTATTAAGCAAATTTCCATCACTTAGACTGACTTTCATCTTAAAAAAAGCTTCACTTGTTTGCTGTTTTGTTATTGCGATTTTCCACTTTCACAGCATTTTGTTGACTTTTATCTTTGTTATTTTACACAAATCCTTCTAAGGACCTAATATTTTCCTATGGCAAGCAAAGAGTTCTCTTTACCTAATTTCTTTTCATATCTAAATTCTGCTGTTTATGTCCTTGGCTTTGTTAGCTGTCTATTAACTGTGTTTTAAACAACCTAGGTGACAGAAACTGCCAGAGTTCCTGTGCCTGCAGAAATCCCTGCTACTCCACCCACCTTAGTCTCAGTAAGTAATTTGAATGTAGACTGGGGGAATGACACTATGTTTTCACCTGTTTTGCATTCTAACTTTTATCTTTGAAAACCTGACCATGAAAATTTGGCCTTACGAATCTTTTAAACTCTGTATTAGACTTACTCAGCCACAAAATTTGTCTCTACAAACTATCCTGGATGACTGTTATGGGGGTGATTCTTCACAATTATGTCACGTAGTAGATTGACCTTTGCTGCAGTGAAACAATTTCTCACCATAATCTGTATAAACATCAACCTAAGTTTTAATTTTCTTGTTAATAACAGTAATGTTCAGTTATCCCAAATGCAGCTTCAAATAACTCCCTTTGGAAAATGCCTCTTTTTTCCTGGATACAATGCTGAACAGAACACTGTTTTGAAGTAGACATTAAATTTTCCATTTAAATAGGCTTTAGTTATTTAAATGTCTGAAAATATATACTGATTATGATACTTATTTTCTTGTCATACAGGGCCTCAAAAATAAGACCGTGACTGAAGGTGAGTCTGTCACTCTGGAGTGCCATATCTCTGGTCATCCTCAGCCTACTGTGACATGGTACAGGGAAGACTACAAGATTGAGAGCTCAATGGACTTCCAGATCACTTTCAAAGCCGGGCTTGCTCGCCTTGTGATTCGTGAAGCCTTTGCAGAAGACAGTGGAAGATTTACCTGCACTGCTACCAATAAGGCTGGGAGTGTCAGCACATCTTGCCACTTATATGTGAAAGGCAAGTATATTTGTCACTGTAGGAAGATTATAATTTTGTTAGCTCCATATTACTGGTAATGTAACTTAGGCATTTTGTCAGCTCCCAAGTAGAACATATGCCTTGAGTTGTATTCCAGGGCTGTCAGGAAGAATATGAGGAAAAGGCCAACTACGGGCTGATAAGGACTCTTAACTTGCTTCCTAAGTGGAAGTATCTGGCCCTCTGAGCCAACCAACTACTTAACCTTATCTCTCTTTGTGTCAGCCAAACTCAGGGCTTAAGCGCTATTAAAGTATACTAAAATCCACTGTATCATATTTGCCTTGCAGTTTCAGAAGAAATTGAGACTCGAGAAACCATTTCTGAGAAGGCTGTTACAGAAGAGAAACGGTAAAGTTATTTTCCTAAACAGACTGCTCCTGTTGTGGTCATTAGTCTCTTGCACTCTGTTTATGAGAGCTTCAGACATCAGCTCACTTACCTGTGTTGGAATCTCATTTCAGTTATGTGGAGACAAAAGACATTGTAATGGAAGATGTCTCTGCTGCAGCAGAGGAAGTATTGGGAGAACCCATACCTCCTTTCTTCATAAGAAAACCCATGGTACATAAATTAATTGAAGGTGGGAGCATTGTTTTTGAATGCCAAGTAGGGGGCAACCCAAAGCCACATGTCTACTGGAAAAAAGGTGGAGTTCCTTTAACGACTGGCTACAGGTACTTTGAATACAATGCACAAAAATGGTTTAAACATAATTTTAAAGAACATTTAATTGACAGCACCATAATTTTGATTCCCTTGCTGATGCTTATCCAAATAACATCACTGAAATTTTATTTTTGAAATGGAAAAATCATAGGATCGTGTCTTAATGTGAGACTTTAGAAGGCTGCTAAGTTTTAAAATACAAATATTCAAAAGACTATAAAATGAGAAATGCTAAATATACTTAAAATCAGGAAGAAGTTTTGCATTTGTTTTAGTCTGTCTATGCAATGTTTGCATTCTATCTATGCAAATGTTGTCTATAGAAAGCAACACACTTTCTAGCAGAGAAAAAAAAATACATTTGTAGCATTCTTGAAATATATCATGCTATAATGACTCATATTAGGACAAACTGTGCACACAATATATGCCATTTTATTGTTTCTGATAACTAGATCTCTGATATTTCAGTACTGCTGTAAAGAAAGGAAACCTGTACTCTAGTTTCAGCATGGTTACTTTTCCTATGCTGTTCTGCAGGTTTATTGAGTGAGAATTGCCTGAAAAAATTTATCTTTTTTGTTGTCTTGTACAATTTAGGAGTGATTCTGATTAATTGTGTAACTAAAAGCAAACACACTAGAAAGTCTGTTCTATAATTAGAATTATAGAGAACTTGTACTTTTATGTTTTCTATAGATACAAAGTGAGTTATAAAAGAGAAACCGGGGAATGCAAACTTGAAATTTCCATGACTTTTGCCGACGATGCCGGAGAATACACTATTGTTGTTCGTAATAAACATGGAGAAGCTTCTGCAACGGTCTCCTTACTAGAAGAAGGTACACTGTAGATGGAAGAAATGGGAAAAATATTTTTTAAAATTAACTTTAAAATGGGAAGAAGATTTTAAATTGTACTGCAAATTCTTTGCAGCTTAGTTTGGTCAATTCAAGAAATATAAAAGGGGATCTCGTGGCTCCATTCCTGCAAGACAGAGTATTTGACATCAGGTTTTTGAAGGACTTGTATTCTTTGCTAGAACGTGTAGCTACAGGAACCCTCTTCTGTTGATGTCCATAACAATCTATATAACATAAGACACTCAGAGAGCGATGTGGGGAAAGGAGGGTAATCAAGTAATAGGTTGTTCTATTACAGGGAAAGAAGCGAACTTTTTTTTTTTTAATTGTCCTTGTAAAAATGTGTGAAAGTTTGCAGGAGACAGAGCCACAGTGAAGAAACTGTAAAATAGTCCCTACAAGTGCTTCCACTTTGAGAACTAGAACACTAAAAAAGCACAGTAAAACTTTTGCCTGTTTATAAAGCTCATCTGAGGGCATCGGTCTTTGCATTTTATTGCTGTTTGTGTTTTATTGGCTACACAGACAGAAGCTCTTGAATCACAAAAAACAGTAAAATAAGTTTGTACTTGTTTTCTCTATTCAGTCCAGTGAAAACCACAAAAACTTACCAAAAATTAATATGTTCTTAATTCTTAGCTGATTATGAGGCCTACATAAAATCGCAACAAGAAATGATGTACCAAACTCAGGTGACTGCATATGTACAGGAACCTAAAGTGGCTGAGGCAGCCCCTGCTATTTCATATGGTGACTTTGAAAAAGAATATGAAAAAGAACAAGCCCTAATTAGGAAGAAAATGGCAAAAGATACAGTGGTGGTCAGAACTTTTGTAGAAGATGAGGTATGTCTACCACTTCGTGCTCATATTTTGTATTGACATTTTACCAGCAGAAATCACTTCTTTACAAGATCATTATCTGATACACAGAACTAATGGTCTTGCTTTTCAATATAGGAATTCCATATTTCTTCTTTTGAAGAAAGACTTATCAAGGAAATTGAACTCAGAATTATTAAGACCACATTGGATGAACTTCTCGAAGAAGACGGAGAGGAGATGATGGTTGATATTTCTGAATCTGAAGCTGTAGAAGCAGGATTCGAATTAAGATTAAAGAATTACAGAACCTTTGAAGGGACAGGAGTTACTTTCCATTGCAAGATGACAGGATATCCACTGCCAAAGGTACCCCAAACCTGTATTTTTAATCTATTTTAAAAACCCTATGTTGCTCTACTTGAAACATCTTGTTGTCAGACATTCTACATTCTGCATAGAAAGCAGCAAATCTCAGAGGAAATCCAGTTTTTTGTTTTGATATCAAGCTAAATTTTCCTTTTGCCCCTTAATAGAATAGTGTTAGGTTGGCTAGCCAATTCAGAGGTAGGTTAGATTTACCAGTTAGGTTGGTCTTGCTTCTGAGTATCTCCGAGTTAGCCCACATAAGTGGGCAAAACAGTAGCAAGTCCAGTCTAGGTCACTTTGCTCTCTGTCAAAATGGGGCTTATATCTGTTTCTAGCTCCAAAACATGTGTTTCGGGCTACTGTGAAAGCACGTTACTTTAGTCTTACTTATTTCAAGTAAAAATGTTAATGTGAACAAATATGCGTGGGCTGTGATGAAGCATCAGCTGAAAAATAAGAAGTTGTAATATGTTGTATGCACAGGTCATTACTAGATCCTTGTCTTTAGGAGAGCTCACATAGCATTCCACTGTTTCTTTCCATGCAGATCGCATGGTACAAAGACGGTAAGCGCATAAGGCATGGAGAGCGCTACCGCATGGAAGTTCTGCAAGACGGCAGTGCCAGCCTGCGTTTGCCTGTTGTTTTACCTGAAGATGAAGGAATTTATACTGTCTTTGCCAGTAATATGAAAGGAAATGCCATTTGCTCAGCAAAACTCTATGTTGAGCCAGTTGCACCCACAGCAGCTCCAGGTTATATGCCAGGACCAGAAGTTATGAGAAGATACCGGTAGGTACACCGTAATATAAAAATTTCATGAGACTTCAGTCTGCTGTGATACAGTCCAAAAACTCATTACACAGCAGCTAAACAGCTGAAGTTATTGGAGTTTGCACACCTCTAAAGAAGTTCCAAATGCTGGGGTTTGTGGCTTAAATTGATTTATGTGCCAACTCTTTATCTGATTTGCCTTCTTAATGAGTAATGCAGTTCCCAGAGTATCATCATTCACATGCATATCCAGCCACAGTATCAGATTTACAACCTCAGAAAACATATTTATTTCTTAAAGTAGTCATGTTTTGGGAGAATATTCTTTTGCACTTGGAGTTCTAGTACGGTGTGCAGCTCCTACTTCCCACTCTTGAAATAGCTGTATTTCTATGACAGAAAAAAATCCAGTGTTGCCATGTACCGTGTTATGTCTCCATACACATACAGACACATGCACAAATGTATACAGGATTACATCCGTATCTGTACAGTAGCCAAATCCCCAAAATTTCCCTGGCTGTGGTGTATCCTAATACTATTCAGCTATACAAATTGCTGTCAAAAACCTAAGGAAAATTGACTACAAGTAAAAATCAATTTTCTCACAATTTCTCACATAGATAAATTGGTTAACCTGTTTAAGATATATTATGCTAAGGGCAAAAGTTGCACTCCATTTACCGTGTCAGCCCACTGCTATATGACGTTGTCATACACACCTCATTTTTTCCTTGCAGGTCTATTTCTCCACGCTCTCCAAGCCGGTCTCCTGCCCGCAGTTCTCCTTCTCGTTCTCCTGCCCGCAGATTAGAAGAAACTGATGAAGGACAGCTAGAGAGACTATATAAGCCGGTTTTTGTGCTGAAACCTACGTCATTTAAATGCTCACAGGGGCAGACAGCAAGATTTGACTTAAAAGTTGTTGGCAGACCTATGCCAGAGACATACTGGTTCCATAATGGTACATCAACAAATGATCTTAAAAAACAATCTTATATGCATTTTACATTTTATTGAGACACTGCTTTGAGTGCAACCTTTTTTTCCGTGTGTATCTGCAGGTCAACAAGTGGTTAATGACTACACCCATAAAATAGTGATTAAAGAAGATGGCACCCAGTCATTGATCATTGTTCCTGCTATGCCTGATGACTCTGGAGAATGGGCTGTAATTGCTCAGAATAGGGCAGGCAAAGCTTCAGTCTCAATGACGCTGACTGTGGAAGGTACCCACTGTGCATGCTATTTTTAGGAGGCTGAGGAGTGTTTCTTTTCTATTCTTTTCTATTAAAAACCATGGTTATGTCATTTCCTTTTGTGATAACTCACCCTTGTTCTTTCAGCTAAGGAAGACCTAGTCAGACCACACTTCGTGGAAAGGCTGAAGAATGTTAGCGTAAAGGAGGGCTCTAGATTGCAGATGGCAGTGAAAGCTACTGGCAACCCTAATCCTGACATTGTATGGCTGAAGAACAGTGACATCATTGTACCTCATAAATACCCTAAAATAAAGTAAGCATTTTTATTTTGTTTAAATAGTAAAGGATTTAATCACCTTCCTACAGTGTGATGAATACCCTTGTTTCCATAGAAGGGATTCACTAAGGGCTTAGTCCAATGACTACTGAGGCTACTAACAGCTTTTGCACTGCAGCAAGTCTAAGAGATAGAAAATGCCTTGTAAGGACTCACCTCGTTTTTTCCAGCTTGTGTATTTTGCATTCTGCAAAGCCAGTGCTTTTACAACAGAGATTTAGGGAACATTTATCTGACTTTAATTTTGAAATCCTCTGCAGGCAAAACTGACACTGAATTCAAGACTGGTTTTTATTATCCTATCTGTTTAATTCTTAGGCGCTGCCTAAGAATTCATAAACATGAATAAACAAAAACAACATGTCTAATTCCTCCGGAGACTTGCCTTTGGAGGCTTTGACCTAACTTTGGGCAAGGGCAAAAATGAATAATAAAGAAGTGCAAAAAAGTTTAAAAAAATTGTTTTCATATTTCAGGATTGAGGGAACCAAAGGGGCAGCTGCCCTTAAAATTGAATCTACTGCCAGGCAAGATGCTGCATGGTATACCGCTACTGCTATCAATAAAGCTGGGCGGGACACTACTCGGTGCAAAGTAAATGTTGAAGTTGAACATGCAGAACCTGAACCAGAAAGGAGATTAATCATTCCAAAAGGAACTTACAAAGCCAAGGAGATTGCAGCACCAGAGTTAGAGCCTCTCCATTTGCGTTATGGTCAAGAGCAATGGGAGGAAGGAGACCTCTATGACAAAGAAAAGCAGCAGAAACCATTTTTTAAGAAGAAGCTCACATCTTTAAGGCTCAAGCAATTTGGACCAGCGCACTTTGAGTGCAGGCTTACACCAATTGGTGACCCAACCATGGTGGTGGAGTGGTTGCATGATGGCAAACCCTTGGAAGCAGCTAATAGACTCCGCATGATCAACGAGTTTGGGTACTGTAGCCTGGACTATGGGGTAGCCTATTCCAGAGATAGTGGAGTGATCACTTGCAGGGCAACTAACAAATATGGTACAGACCATACATCCGCTACTCTGATTGTGAAGGATGAGAAAAGCCTTGTGGAAGAATCTCAGTTGCCAGAAGGCAGAAGGGGACTGCAGCGAATTGAAGAGTTAGAAAGAATGGCCCATGAGGGCGCTCTTCCTGCGGTTGCAGTGGACCAAAAGGAAAAACAAAAACCAGAAATTGTTTTGGTTCCTGAACCTTCAAGAGTCCTGGAAGGTGAAACAGCGCGATTCCGCTGCCGTGTGACTGGCTATCCTTTGCCCAAGGTCAACTGGTACCTCAATGGGCAGCTCATCCGTAAGAGCAAAAGGTTTAGACTCCGTTATGATGGAATCTACTACCTGGATATTGTGGACTGCAAATCATATGACACAGGAGAGGTGAAAGTCACTGCAGAGAATCCAGAAGGCTTTATTGAACATAAGGTGAAACTTGAGATCCAGCAGAGGGAAGACTTCAGATCTGTTCTTCGTCGTGCTCCTGAACCCAAACATGAGCCTGCCGTGACGGAGCCTGGAAAACTTCTCTTTGAGGTACAGAAGGTAGACAAACCTGCAGAGGCAACAACCAAAGAAGTGGTGAAACTGAAAAGGGCTGAAAGAATCACTCATGAGAAGCTTTCAGAGGAATCTGAAGAGCTGCGTAGTAAATTCAAACGTAGGACAGAAGAGGGCTATTATGAAGCCATCACTGCTGTGGAACTTAAGTCTCGCAAAAAAGATGAATCATATGAAGAACTGCTAAAAAAGACAAAAGAAGAATTACTTCACTGGACCAAAGAGATCCCAGAGGAAGAGAAGAAAGCACTTCCTCCTGAAGGCAAAATCACCATTCCAACATTCAAACCAGAGAAGGTTGAGCTTAGTCCAAGCATGGAGGCTCCCAAGATATTTGAACGAATTCAAAGCCAGACGGTAGCCCAGGGGACAGATGCACACTTCCGTGTGCGAGTGGTGGGAAAACCAGACCCTGAGTGCCAGTGGTTCAAGAACGGTGTGCAGATTGAAAGGACTGATCGTGTGTATTGGTACTGGCCTGAAGACAATGTTTGCGAACTAGTCATCAGAGACGTGACTTCTGATGATTCTGCCAGCATCATGGTGAAAGCAGTCAATATAGCTGGTGAAACTTCTAGCCATGCTTTCCTGTTAGTACAAGGTAATTTAGATTCTTACTTTTATTCTACTACTTATCATAGTGTTAAGTCTATATGGCCAGTGCATTGTTGATTCATTGCATATTGTTTTGCAGCCAAGCAGTTAATCAGCTTCACCCAGAAGTTACAAGATATTGTTGCCAAAGAGAGAGACTCCATGGCAACATTTGAATGTGAGACATCAGAACCCTTTGTCAAAGTGAAATGGTTTAAGGATGGGACTGAGATTCATTCTGGAGACAAATACAGGATGCACTCGGACAGAAAGGCTCATTTTCTTTCTGTACTAGCAATTGAAATGTCAGATGCTGATGACTACAGCTGTGCACTGGTAGAAGACGAATCCATAAAAACTACTGCAAAGCTTAATGTGGAAGGTAAGAAGCACACAGCTCAGTACCATGCGGTACTGTTAAAGTAAAATCAGCTTCAGGAAGAAATAAAACGATTTAAACTGATGTCTAATGCACTAAGAAATGTTTAAGCTGCTTTCATAGTCTCAGAATCCAGTGTGAAAGTTTGGACATATAATTATGTAAAATGGTTACACCGTATATATATTAATTTCCTTAGGCTCATTTAATAAGAAGTGTTTTCATCAGGGGTATCTAATCAAGCTTACCCATGAATATATTTATTTTTGCCTGTAGGAGCTGTGGTTGAGTTTATTAAAGAACTTGAGGATGTTGAAGTACCAGAATCCTTCTCAGCTGAACTTGAATGTGAGGTTTCCCCAGAAGACGTGGAGGGGAAATGGTATCATGGAGATGTTGAACTCACTTCTAACCATAAATACGTGATTGCATCTCGTCGTGGTCGTCAAATCCTCTCTATTAAAGACATTAATAAAGACGATCAAGGAGAGTATAGCTTTGTCGTTGGCGGAAAAAGGACTCGCTGCAAACTGAAAATGAAGCGTAAGCCTTTCTAATACTTACATTGTCGATATATTATAGATTTTATATATTATAGCTATATCACTATATCCCATACTGCCTGAATATTCAATATTCTGATTATTTGTTATGAAGATTAATTAATTTAATTTCATTTCACAGCTCGTCCCATGGCTATTCTTCAAGGACTTACCGATCAAAAAGTCTGTGAGGGAGATATTGTACAACTTGAAGTTAAAGTCTCCCTAGAAAATGTGGAAGGTGTCTGGATGAAAGATGGTCATGAAATTCAATCAAGTGATCGTATTCACATTGTGCTGGATAAACAGTCACACATGTTGTTGATAGAAGACGCAACAAAGGAAGATACTGGAAATTACTCTTTTAGTGTTCCTGGTCTTGAACTGTCAACCACTGGACGGATCACAGTGTACAGTAAGTCATTATCATGATTTTGAAGGCGCGTTTGATTTTTGGGTCCTTTAGGATTACTTCTTAAAGGCATAGTTTTTTAATGATGAATATTTTTGTAACTTGACAGGTGTGGAAATAGTGGTGCCTCTAAAAGATGTTCACGTAGTTGAAGGAACAAAAGCTATCCTTGAATGCAAAGTTTCAGCACCTGATGTGTCTTCCTCCAAATGGTACCTAAATGATCATCAGATAAAGCCTGACGAACGTGTACAAGCTGTATGTAAAGGCAATAAACAGAGGCTAGTGCTTACCAGAACCCATGCATCAGATGAAGGACATTATAAGCTAATGGTTGGCAAAGTCGAAACAAGTTGCAATGTCACCGTTGAAAGTAGGTTTCCTTTAAGACGCGCAGTTCTTTGTGAAATTATTACTTTAAATACAAAATTGTGGAATTAACTAATAAATTTGTAATGCATTGTTTTTTATAGAAATTCAGATTATTAGAGGTCTTCACGACATCACCTGCACTGAAACACAGAATGTATCCTTTGAGGTCGAGCTCTCCCATTCAGGGATTGATGTAATTTGGCATTTCAAAGGCCAAGAGATCAAGGCTGGTCCTAAATATAAAATTGAAGCACATGGCAAAATATATAAATTGACAGTGGTGAAGATGATGAAAGACGATGAAGGAGAATATGTATTTTATGCTGGAGAGAAGAAAACATCTGGAAAACTTATAGTAGCCGGTCAGTAGGGTTAATGGCCAAGATTTTTATTTCACTGTGATCTATAAAACAATGCTCAATGTACTCTATTTTGTAATTGTAGCAATTGTGCTGTTTCTGTACTTTTTTTTTGTCTTTAATTTAACTTTTTTTCTGCGTTCTCCTTGCTCTTCCCCTTATGTTTTTTGATTGGTATAATTTGATTTTAACGAAGCTTTTACATAATTGCTTATATGTTTTCCTAAATCAGAGCCATAGTATGGAATTCTGCAGTACAGTTTGGATGTAATTAATGTAAAAAATAAGGCTTTTTGTCTTCAATGTTCAATTTAGCTGTGCTGATAATAAAAATAATAAATCAGAAAAAGCAGGACAGAAGTAAGAAAAATCTTTTTGTGGTGTTCAGGTCACATTCTATTCTTGATTTTTCACGGAACTCAGAATGTCTTTGGGCATGCTGCAAAATAGGGCAAAGAATTCCAGCATCAGCTTTTCACATGGTTGCATTTCTGTCTGGGGGAATGTTGAAGAGCAACACAACAAAAACTTGTACTTTTGTTTCCAAACAGGTGGTGCCATTTCAAAGCCTCTCACTGACCTGACTGTGGCTGAGTCCCAGGCAGCTGTTTTTGAATGTGAGGTGGCAAATCCTGAATCAGATGGCCAGTGGCTAAAAAATGGTAGACCGTTACCTATGACAGATCAGTACCGTGCTGAATCTGATGGTGTAAAGAGAAGGCTCAATATCCCTGTCACGAAACTGGATGATATGGGTGAATATAGCTATGAAATAGCAAGCTCAAAGACATCTGCCAAACTGAAGGTTGAAGGTCAGTATTTTTTATAACCAACTGATGTCTTTAAGACTCAGTCCAGGGTCACTCACTATGTCTTGGATCAGGCCCTAAGATAAAGGCATATTTTGCTTCATTTTTTTAAAATATTTTTATATTATGATGTGCTTTCTGAGGTAGCAAACTGACTGTATTTTGGAGTCTCCGTATTTGGAATTTAGCTTGCTATTTTAATAAAAACATATTTTATTCAAGGTACTGGCTAGCAAGTAGAAATTCATTCTTTGCTAGTTGTATAGTAAACATATAAAAAAACCTGTTCCTCATGGATGCTACAAATAAATATTCCTTTTTGTGTTCCAAGCACACCACTTTGGTGGAAACTGTATAAATCAATATACACATACTAGATTTTAAAATGAAGCCCCATGATTCAGTTTTATTAAGATTATTATGTTTACTATAATTTTTAGTTTTGGTCTGTTTTGTCAAGTTTTGTTTTTTCCTTTTTCTTTTTTTCCCCCTAGCTGTTAAGATAAAGAAGACGCTAAAGAACTTAACTGTGACAGAAACACAGGAGGCAGTTTTCAGTGTAGAACTCACCCACCCTGATGTGAAAGGAGCTCTGTGGATTAAAAATGGTGTTGAACTTGAATCAAATGACAAATACGAGATTTCAGTGAAAGGAACTGTCCACACACTGAAAATCAAACACTGTGTTGTCACTGATGAGTCTGTTTATAGCTTTAAGCTTGGAAAGATAGGAGCAAATGCCAGACTTCATGTGGAAAGTAAGTAAATCTGTTTTCAATATTTGCTTTAATGTGTGGTTTGAAATTCAAATGAAACACACTGCTGAATCTTGCTAACTTTTTTCCTCAAGCTGTCAAGATCATCAAAAAGCCAAAGGATGTGACTGCTTTGGAAAATGCTGTTGTCTCCTTTGAACTGAGTGTGTCCCATGATACTGTACCAGTCCGATGGTTCCACAAAAATATTGAACTTAAACAAAGTGATAAATACAAGATGATCTCTCAAAGGAAAGTTCACAAACTTATGCTGCATAACATATCTCCTGCGGATGCTGGGGAATACACAGCTCTTGTTGGGCAAATTGAGTGTAAAGCAAAACTGTTTGTGGAAAGTAAGTATTGTTAGGTTTGGAAGAAAGTAATTATATGAATTGCCACACCAGCTCATATTAAACAACTTGACCTGACGCTTCATACGCTATTACCCTTATTTTTTTTGCAGTCTTCCACATATACTGACTTCTAAAAAATCCTTTCTTTTCTTTTATCTTCTTTTCTCCCCTCTTAGCCATACACATCACAAAGACCATGAAAAATATTGAGATCCCTGAGACCAAAACTGCTTCTTTTCAGTGTGAAGTTTCTCATTTCAATGTGCCTGCAGTCTGGTTGAAAAATGGTGTGGAGATTGAAATGAGTGAAAAGTTCAAAATAGTAGTCCAGGGGAAACTCCATCAGCTCAATATCATGAACACAAGCAGTGAAGATTCTGCAGAATACACATTTGTCTGTGGAAATGACAGAGTCAGTGCAACTCTGACTGTAAAACGTACGTAAAAATGAATTTAACCAGAATATTTTACAGTTACCAATAATAGAGTTGGTGTTAATACATGCCCTTGGTGCAATTCAGACAAAACCAGCACTGTTGTAGACGTATTTTCAAATAACCTTAAACAGCCTCAATGACATTTTTAAACGAGATCTAGAAGCTGTGAACTTCACTGGGTAAAAAACTGGCTGGATGGCCATGCCCAGCGAGTTGTGATTAATGGGGTGAAATCTTCTTGGCGGCTGGTCACCAGTGGTGTCCCTCAGGGCTCAGTTTTGGGGCCAGTTTTGTTTAATATCTTTATCAATGATCTGGATGAGGGGATTGCGTGCACCCTCAGTAAGTTTGCAGACGACACCAAACTCGGTGGGAGTGTTGATCTGCTTGAGGGTAGGAAGGCTCTACAGAGGGACCTGGACAGGCTGGATCCATGGGCCAAGGCCAATTGTACGAGGTTTAATAAGGCCAAGTGCCGGGTCCTGCATTTCAATCACAACAACCCCAAGCAACGCTACAGGCTTGGGGCAGAGTGGCTAGAAAGCTGCCCAGCAGAAAAGGACCTGGGGGTGCTGGTGGAC